>JAAAKL020004312.1:0-21226 GCA_010016065.2 Carybdea cf. marsupialis auct. non (Linnaeus, 1758) | reverse complement strand
GAGCAGTATTAGGCAAAGGTTGCGCTATCATGTAGTAAACCTAGTCGCATTCCAATACGAGCAGTATTTGGCAAAAGTTGCGCTATCATGTAGTAAACCCAGTCGCATTCCAATACGAGCAGTATTAGGCAAAGGTTGCGCTATCATGTAGTAAACCTAGTCGCATTCCAATACGAGCAGTATTTGGCAAAAGCTGTGCTACCATAATCGATTTCACTCTAAAGTTTAAAATGGTTTTGATAATCATTGAAAGATCTAAAACGGTTTACACTGCCCTTTATTCACCTGAACGTATCGAAGATCCTGTTACCAATAGCACTATTATTTAAGTCACTAGATCCGAGCACTCACTCGTTACATTTAGCAAACAAAAAAACACACAAACAATTTAATTGACGGTTGATACTTTTCTCAACAATGAATAGCAACAGATTCATACTTGTACTTCAAGAATGTGAAGGTGCTGCGATATCTTTCATGAAATGTCAAAATACACATTTTGGGAGCGCTAACCAGGCGCATTCGACTAACAGAAATTAAAACTGAATCCAGGAAGTAATAATTTGATTCAATCTGTTACTTCCTCAATTCAACTCAAGACAAATCCCGTTCGCTACTAATATCAATTAACGCCAATTTAGTGTCAAATGCCATGCTATTCTACGACCTGGTTGTCGACTTAAAAACGTACACTATCTATTAACAGCTCATCAATAGTACTTAAAAGTTATGGCTTACAAGTTGAAAACTTATTCTTCTGCAGCATGATAATCTTTGGGGTCCAACTTTATAAGTTATACGTTTCATAAGTCAATATTGCTATCTAGTAGTCTATCTGAAATACATCTATATTGAACACAAAACCTCGGCTAAATTGCTGTTACACAGCTGGTTTTCTTAATAAGGGATTGCTCACATATTACCATATAAAGGAGGAAGATGGAACTTCCAAGGTACTTATTGAATAATGAGGGGGTGGGAAACGATGCCAGGGCTAACATGCAAATTACAATAACGTGCAAATGTACGTTGTATAAAAAACCGAAATGACGGACACGTCAAAGGTTGTGCTTGGGAACTATTTCTACGCAGGGTTCTTCAGAAGTTGCTGTACTGACCAGAGCGATATCGAGCTAAATTTTTTGCCGTCTTCTGAATGCCTCATAATAAATGGAAACATTTTTTTTGTTACACTGACCACATGGTGAGATAGTTACTTGTCAAATGCAGTATTAGCTTCTTAGAATCTGTGAATAAAATGTTCATACTAGGGCATTAGATAACTACGTCACAGTGGGAGGAGGTAACTGTGTCCTAAACTATGGCTGTAAGGGGTCAAAATGAGTAACATAACTATGTAGGACGGGAGCGAGCCCTTATTATCAACGTATCAAATTTGACTCTACTACACAGAGCCATGACTGCCTACTGCTCACCCCTTAACTTGCTCTATCACATTATCGCCTTCATCTCTATCAACGTGCTTCTTGTAATTTGTAGAACAGGTTGCATTATAATCAGCAATAATCTCCTTGGATAGAAGTTCTTCCTTAAAATTCTTCAACAGATAGGCAAAACAGCTCTCGACCTCCTTCACTCCTTTGTCTTTCGCTACATCAGAATCACGCATCATGTTGACATCGACCAGCATTCGATCGTACAGGACTCCGTTGCTTTCGAACTCATCCAGAAATTCAAGCATCTTCTGATCAACGTCATATACCTCTCCATGAACATGCTAAAGAGAAGAACGTAGCAAATCACATCGTTCAAATGTGGCGTAAGTGTACACTTTCTCTATAAGCAATTTCCAAAATACGCAATTGGAGCGATTACCTTAATTGTTTCAATAACAATTTCAATTAATTAATAAAAATGAATTATTTCAAACTTTTTAAGAATTCTGCGACAAACACGGGCAAGATTTAAACATATTCGTGATCCTGCAGAATTATATTGCTGAATTATATTGCTGTATATTACACCTGTGAATTATTTGATGGTTGTTTCCCTATTGTTACTGTCGTCGATCTTCATTAAACAGACTTCCCATGAGAACTGTTTCACAGCCACTGATCTCTAAAAAGCACTGGAACGAGCTTCCCGATGTTTCCAAAGCTGTAGTCTAGCAATACTGGCCAGAAGTTAAAATAGCGCGGGAAGGTCTGCCATGTTACGTAACATGGTTTACAAGCTTTATGAGATGAGGACTGAAAAGGCGTCGAACGACTGACTTCACTTTGAGACGGAAGATCCTCGATCCAGTGCTCTTTAGAGATCAGTGTTCACAGCACTATACTCTTCATCTTTCATAGGCTTTCGAAGCAGGTTGGCTAGATAACAAAGGGTAATACCTGTCGTTAAACTGTTTTGCTTTTAAAAGAAAGAAGTTAATGCGAGGCACAATAATTAATCTTTATATCTTAATAATATTTAAGGTAAAGATGAGCTATTTGATTGCGGGTAAACGATAACGTCCTTTCGTAGTCAACTGTTGCACGGGAAGAAATCCAATTAGCCCTTCAGCTAGAGGAGCTAACCATAACAGGCCGAATTCTGCATCATAAATATGTTAAACAAGCGGAGTCTACACCAAATAGTGCATAGATTATACATCAACATGTAGGCTTATAAACATGTGTGTCGGAAATTATTCTAAAAATTAAAAGTCCCGAGGTGAAGCCGACAGAACAAATGGCTTCTAAATTTCTCTCCGATTCCAGGCTACATATTTGACGAAGTACTGTTACAAGATTGAGCAGTCACATAATCCTCACAGAATATTTCAAATTTGAAAAGTACTTGTCAATACTGGCATACACTAGGATCAATACGTTGTTCCGCGTACGTATGTGCGGCCAATTTAATAAATGTGGCAAGAAGATGAAAAGTTGGATGTTCAAGATACGTCCGCAAGGGAAAACAATAATAATTCCCAGAATAATAACGGACGTCCATCTGAATAAGCATACAATCGTTGACTTATTTTGTACGCAAATTGCGCAGTCCAACCTCGCACTTGCAGTATTCTATTGCAAATAGTGTGGCAAGACTGGCCATGTGTCTCGTAGCCAAAAATCGGTTGCAAAGTTGATAAAAAAGCGGCGATTTTTCGGTCGCGTTTCATACCAAAATTTTATATTTGATCATAAAGTTCCATATAAAGTCAAAACAATGAATTTTTGGGTTGGTCTTTGATTACAAAATCACCCAGTTGGCCATCTGTCACACTCCTGCAAGAAAGCGCAAGAAGTAGAATTAAGAAAAACAGCATAAATTTTACCTTCCCTGATCCTTGTTTGTATAAAAGAAATGGAACATTAGCGGAACTTGCAACTACCAATGGGTAACTCCCGGCTGTCACCCCATTGCCAATAAAGTAGCTTAGACCGTGTTGCTTTCCGCAGATAAGCCCATGGTTCGGCATCCCTGTTTTCAACGTTCCGTACACGAACACCTTTGTCAACATGATTTCAAGAAGATACTGCTAGTCTTGCCTGCCAATCCTGATTGACATAACACTGTGCTACCCTCTACGTGCTGTGCATAGAAGTCCTTTCTTAACTTGGTCGGTACGTTTAACCTGTTCTCCTCACCAACAACTGGTGAACACCCGCCTATATTTAACATAATAATAGCCGCCACTCTCTTAATGCCACAACTATATTGTAAGCACAGTGCTAACACCTGTTGGCAATCAATAATTTCATTTCATAAAAACGTAGGTAAAATCGCATGGACCCACCGGTTGATTGCGATTTTCTCACTCACAAGGGGGCATAGTAACTGAAGAAACCGGACCTAACTGCAGAAACACCATCGTTGACTATTTTTGAATCAACAAGAACAGGGGGGTGTACTTGATAGTTAGATGAAGCTTGGCACAGTTTCCTGTCATGTTTAAGCAGCTCCATGAGTTCACTCTCAACCCTTGCGATTTGATAGCTCTTGATGAACTTCTTAGGGTTGTTACAGTTTCTGAATACCAAGAGGTTGGTTATGTAATCCGATTTCCATTCTGGGGATCTTTCTAAGGATCATTTGTAGCATTACCTCCTTTCTCGAAACGCTCTTGGGGTTGTTACAGTTTCTGAATACCAAGAGGTTGGTTATGTAATCAGATTTCCATTCTGGGGATCTTTCTAAGGATCATTTGTAGCATTACCTCCTTTCTCAAAACGCTCTTGGGATTGTTACAGTTTCTGAATTTTGGATATTTGTATTCTGTCTTTTATACGCGAATCCGTTTCCATCCAGATTAAATCCACTTCGATTAATGGTTTCCAATTTTTTTCAATTTCAACTACTCTTAGGTTCCTAATAAACGTCCCAGGATGCTTATTAATTTTTCGAATTTTTTCCGACCCCCCGGACCTTATTAGGACCCCCCGTTTATTAATTTTAAAATATTTTATACGTGAGGTTGTCCTTTTTTTCCTTCATGTTTTACAAATTGTTTGTGTGCTCCGTTAATATATCGGAGACATTTCACTTTTTTCTTCTTTCTTTTATTTAGACAGAAGCAATTTTTGAAATTCTGACCCCCCCGTTTAATAAGACCCCCTGTTTATTAATTTTTTGAAAATTTTCCGACCCCCCTTACTATTATGACCCCCCGTTTTTTAGGAACCTAAGAGTATGATGCTTGGTGCAGTAACTCAATTTAGCACAAATATGACTACTGCATATGTATTGTACTCGAATGCCTTATAAAGAACCTATTTCAGAACGTCCTCCCCCCACCTTGTACACATACAAAACTTCAGAATATACTAAAGAACAAAAGCACCTTTCCATTACAAAATGTGGCCATCTGCAACTTGCACTCATTAAAAACTACATCTATGTGTTTCTGACTATTTTTGCCATGTATCATCGAATGCCAATCCCTCTTGATGTTGCAGACGGTCACAAATTTATTTGAATAACTTAAGGAGGTTTACCCTCACATAAGATGCTCAAGTTTAGCGCCTGGGGGTACACACCAACATTTGGCTCACAATCATCAGGGGTACTCGTGAGCTGTGGTTAAGCGCAGTGCCTGAAGTTACATACATCATCGGATCAAAAAATTTAGCACCACACTTCATTTCCTATTTAAGGCTGAGGGGTACATAATTTCATTGTCCAGGGGAAATCAGAGAAATAACTTCTGTGTCACAGTTCTTTATTAACTGCTTGCACTGGTGGAAAGTTAAGTGATGCATTGGTGTGAAGCCATGTGATACATTGGTGCAAAGTCATGTGATCCAGTGCTGAGCATTGTAAATAACCATTCTCTATCTCTAAGAAATTTATGATGGAATAAAACAATCACAGTTTTAATGGTTCATTTACAATATGATAACATTGAATGACTCCAGGTATCATAAACATAGCTGGGGAAAACTATCATTTTATGTCTACAGAGAAAACCTGTAATCATAAACCTGCTGCTACATAATTTTCCTGAAAACACATTACCAACACTGAGATCCTTTTTGAAAACTGATTGTTGGTGTGGTGCAGAAGTTCTTTATTCAATTGCTGCCATTGCATCCCAACAAACGTTTGGGCTCCCATAGTTGTGTAAAAGTAAATGCACTATGCATTTTGTCAATCCTTCTTTCATAGAAGCTTTTAGCCATTAGAAGATCCAGCTCTCATTGAAATTTGTCTTCATTCCCTGTACACAAATCTGTCACCGCCAACATAAAGTCCATCTCAAGATGTCACTTTGGTATTGTGAATGACTGGCCCATTGGAAAGCAAATAACTACCCTAGAAACATAATGTAGCCACTATAACTGTAACTCTTGATTCAGGATTTCCTGCTGCTGAAACAGTCTTTCCTGAGGCTGTTACTTTTATTTACTTTACTTACTATCTCTCCAAAGTCTTCAGTTCCTTCGCAAGGTTTGAGAGTTTGTGAGATTCATCAAACTTCCTCTATCATAAACATCTCCTGGTGCATCAATATTTCCAGAACCAGAGGTTACAGTGCATTTCACGAGAAGTAAAAATATCATATGTGGGACCTTTCTTTTGCAGGGTTACAAAACAGTTACACCCCAAGCCATACATGATAAAATTTTGCTTTATTTTGCCCATCTGGTTGCTCAATCACACTCCTGAAAAGTGTTAGCAAACAGTTGCTATTGACTTCTTTGGTCCATTACCTAGCTCAAACATGTTGTGCTCCAAAAATAACCATTACACTCTCAAGGCACCACACTTGTTTATTACATGGAAACAGACCATGTTACTCAAACCTTAGCTGATATGGCAATCCAGACACTCAGACATGCCTTAATTAATTGTCCACCACTTAAGAGCCAGAAGTTGTCCAAATTTGCTGAGGAGCATGACACAAGAATGTGTAGAGCACCAGCCAGCCATTGCAATTCAAATCAGTTGAAAAATATTGAGCTTCTACTTGGTAAGGCCATGAAACTTTGTCAGCCGAGAAAAGCCAGAATAGAACATTTACAGGATTTTATCCATTTTATTGAAATCTACATACTGTTATTGAAATCACCTCAGAACTGGATATTCAGGGCTGCCCCTCCCCCTCCTCAAGGCACATAACAGACATCCAGATTGCCTTATCCAAGACCTGAGATAAGAAAATGAAACAACTAAACCTAACTAAATAAAGTCAGCTCTTCTAAAAACCTGATAGAAAGTTTATTCCAAACTGGTGAAAAATGTTCTGAAATCAGCAAAGTGGGTTTACTGTTATTTCTTTCTGCCAATGGCCCACAATCAAAGGGCATGTCACCAGAAAACCTGACTTAATAAACAGGTGGTGATATTGAGCCACCTCAGTATGAGTGCCCTTTGGTTCAAGCTTGTACAAATGCAGAAAACGTACAAAATAGAGGCCTGATACTTATGGGGGCTGCACGGATAAGACAATTGTGTGCAGGGTCATCCCAGCCAACAACCATAAAAGGCCATGAAACCTACTACTTAAGATTTTGGAATGTTTTTGTTAAGGTATACGTGCAGTCATTGGTAGACAATAAATCAGTGAATTAAGCTTTCAAAGTATTATTAACAACCTATGGTACCATAATTACTCACAAAGTGGTACTTATATAAATGTATATATACATTTATTTGTTCATATAAACCATAGCCATATCTGATGTAAGAATTACCTTCCCATTTGAAGAATATGTCGGCCAGTTTTAATTTCTGTTTAATGTACATATATACATGTATACATACATATCTGTATATTTTATGTATACATATATAGTTAACATCTTTTCAACCAAAAGTTTGTTGTTTGAAGCTTAAGGGTATTTTAGCCTTTTTACATGCCATCATATATGTAGTTTCATCATTTACTTATATTTATTTTTATATACATATACACACATGTATACACACACACAAATAGGACACACTATAACCAATTTGGTATTGAAATTCCCAGTTTTTAGTGTTTTTGTTTCTTGATTTTTGTAGGACTTTGTGGAGTAAGCATAATCCCAGGAAGTTATGGGTTTTTACTTGATTACCTTTATTCAGTCATAGAGCAGTCTACGTTGTTTATTTGGATATTTTTGTATCATGTGTAGAAACTTTACAAGAATAAAGTGAAAATTGTGGAATTAGAAGCATTTTATTTCCCTTTTCCTTTCCCTTCATAAGAGCTTATTCTGGAAAAAGCACATGTCTATAAAGAAAAGCTTTCTTCATCAAAACTGTCATTTACATTTACAAAAGTTTATAGCCTAAATTTTGTGATACATTTTCTAAAATATGTATCTGCCCTTAAAGTACTTCAGAACAGAACATTGTTATCAGTCTAATGTTGACCTCATAAAAGTCTTAAATAAGATGAAAGGTTGTCAAAAAATAATATTCTCATTGGCATTTACCTTCAATTGATAGGTTCTGTATTCTCTATCATATTCAATAACCTTTTGACTGTGAAGCATTCATCCTCACATCAATAAGTGGGGGAGGGGGGTGGTCATCAGTTTGTGTGTCCAAACCCTCTTGTAGGCAAAATTATTCTTCACCGCTCAAGAAACTCATAATATTGGCTAAATATACTGTCTTTCTTAACAAAGCATTGTGACTCCGTTTTTTATCTTTAAATCGTTGCATGTGGCAAGCTCTCGCGCTCCTGACGTTAGCAAACACAAAACTACATTCATGAGGCTTATACAGTGTTGCTTTATCCCTATACGCTTGAGGTTATCAATGCAATGTGTGCAAACAACCCAAATAAAATCATTTGAGTCTCACATGGTACCATCATAATCCAAAGATCACAAGTGTGTAAACATTACACGTTATATTTATGGACGTTAAAATGTCTCAACTATGTAGCTAGTAGGACCCGGCTATCATAGAATAAAGGCTTGGAAGAAGAGGTAGGCGCCGTCGTACATAAAGGCCCCTACACCATGGCCCTAGTACAGTATAGTACAATCTGTACCGGTATACATTGCACATCAAACTAGACATAGTAAGTTAGAAACCTATGGTTTTTTACATACTTATATAACTTACTTCCCCTTTTCCCTCGGCGTCCAAGAGGAATGGTATGTTGGCTGAGCTGGCAATTACCAAAGGAAATTTCTTGAGTGTAGTCCCATCACCGATGTAGTCGGCTGTACCATTATTCTGATTTCTTAAGTTAACATGATTGGGACGGAGGCGTTTTAATGTGCCATATACAAAAACACGAGTTAGAGACATTACTTAAACGATCATAAACGATCATAAACGATCATAAAATACTCATTGAGTTGCTAACAGTTCAAAAGGGAGTTCGAGTTACTTCGTAAATGTTCAAAATACAAATTTGATCCTGTGATCTGATCTACTTGGAAAGCAGGGCTTTTATGCAGTTCATATTTCTTCAAATTCAAAACGAGGCAAAAGCAGGGCTTTCCTAGAATTAAGTCATGGCGCCAAAAATTAAAGCAAAGATGATCAACCGGGGTGTCATTAGTCTCCAACTTTGAAATCTTCTTCGTAACACAAAAGCATCGGCTTAAAAAGTTAGATCTGAAAAAGTTTACTTATCTTAAAAAAGTTGGAAATTGTGTTAAGTAAGGTATTTATCATACTAAGCATATTCGCCAGACACTGGTTACAGAAATCGTCTTCCAGGGGCGTAATTATAGGATCTAGGGGGCTGAAGCCTCCCAATACTTAGGATCAAAATGTTTTTTTCTCGATACCTTGCGATCAAAATAGCTTTTTATTTATGTCAGAATGTACGTCAGAGGCCGTTTCTGAGAAGCAGATTTTTAACAATTTTTTCGTCGCCCAATCATAGTGGGCACCATTTTCCCACTTCATCAGTTTCAAAATGTAGCCCCCTCAATATTTCTGTCATAATTATGGCGATGTCTTCAGTGAAGGCAGAGAACCTCTGCAAACTATTTATTGGAAATGAGGGGATTGCAAGACGTTGTTGAAGATAACACCTACATGAGTGATGCAAAGATTACATTTATATACTTTAATACACCGTGCTCTTCTAATTAGTTTTATAAAGTAGTTCGATGGTGAATTCTGCGCGCAGAAAACCATCTTTCTAGAAAGTGGATGTCTGGCAAATGCATTGATGCAGATCGCTGATCCCAGTCAGAGATTATGAAACTCATGTCTCTGGTGGTGTAGAGGTCAAATAAGTGATTGGCAGAACTGATTGGGGTCACGAGGTCCTTTGTCCTTTGATGATTAGATCTTCCCGTATGCGTATGTGTAATATGTCGCCTAAAATACTAATGCAAGTGAGAATAGGGGCAATTTCCAAGACTTAGAGAAAAACAAGGGTTTTTTGTGTTTAATGTTTCAGATTTTTGATACTCTAATCAATGTGGTGTCATGTATCCGAGAGTGATATGGGTAGTAGCGCGTCCAGAAAATTTTCTACGGGGAGAGTAGGGGTTTGATTTTCGTTGAAAACACAAACTTTTCCCTAGGAAATTTTAGCGGTTAAGTTAGTCCCTTTACGCGTATGGGAAACCATTACAAACATTTCTCAACGGGTCGGGTCAAGCAACAAAGATGTTGCAAAGGTACAGAATTATTTGGGAAAAGTTCTACTCGAGTCTGAAGGAAGGGGCTATTGTGTTAGGCCCCTTCGCAACGCAACTAGTCGTGCTTATTAGGCATACTCTATACTGTTACGATATGTATCCTATAATGGAATATATACTAGTGACAATTCACCGCAGTTACCAATTGTATATCAACGAAAGAAAAGGAAATCAAAGTTCTCGTGAAAATTCAAGTTGACAAATAAACCTTATAAATGGCAAAATCACGAAAGAAAGAGAACTGATCATATTATATGCACTATCCCTGAATTTTTCCTTCATAAAATTGCTCTCCAGCATTCCTCCATTGTGAAAAGACCTCTTGCATACAATTTCTGCCTTCTGCAAATTACTATTTCTGCTTGGCCTTTCCCAGTATGAGTATAAATACTCGAGTCCAGAAATGCAACACTTTGTAATTTGCAACAATCTAGAATGTATCATCTACTGTATTCGGTTCGTGAGATGCTAGATACAAGGTTCCAAATACACTATCCCTTGCACTGACACTATTGTTCATGAATTGTTCGACAATGACTCTAGGCTTAGGTTTGTTCAGTATGCCACTATGTACCTTGTAAACCAAGAGTCAAGCTTGTGTCAGAATGGTCCTCAACCTCGTTTTAATTCACAAAAGTGCACTGAAGGATTCCTCCGCTGAGCATGAATTACCTGTAAATACCAATAACAACCTTAACAGCCTTTGGACTTCCGGGAAAATTTTGCGCACCTCTGAATTCATGTCTTCAAAATATAATGGTATACATTGTAGCCTTAAACTGACTTCCCAGAATACTGTTTTTTTAAAGAATGCCAGGTCTTGCTCAAGGCAAGCGCTTAATGTAAGCTCTGAACAAGTAGCTACTAGCTAGATTTCATAACTTCAATCTAGCAGCATCAAGGAAATTTTACCGTATGAATTGAAATCTGAGGGCGAAATTCGTTACTGCACTAACCAATACTTGGAAGAACTGGTCTCGACCGGTATCCTGAGTGGTTTAACCGGTATTGATTTATCCTCCTCCGTATTTCTTTTCAATGTTGCAATTACGAAGTCCAGGAAAATCATCCAAACCCATCGTTTCGATGTCATCTTGCACAAATGTGAGGACTTCGTTAAAGGCTTTCTTTATCTATGGTTTCATTTGGTCTCCTTTCTTAACCACTATTTCTGCTGCAATCAGAATTCTGTGGACTGTTTGTGATTTGACCTTGAGTACTTTGGAGAACTGGCACTACTGAGCGAAGCCTAAGTAACCATTTTACCTTCATTAGCTGTTAAATAAGCCATTTGCACGTGCTCCAATGATAATTCCAAAAGTAAGGAAAGTCTTTTCACGTACATCTATGTGTGAGTATTGACAAAACTGACCCTTTCCTTGTTAGCCACTTTGTAGGACAGGTAAGTTTCATAGGAGATGATGATATTGCGTCCGAGTTTTTTTAATTCATATCGAGATGTATCTGTTTTAAAAAATTGCCTGACTGATGGTAGAGCTTTAAAGGCCCGTGCATACGATGCAACAAATTGTATGACCATGTTGTGCACAACAAATCGTAAAACCCTGTGCACACTATGTAAAAATTGTATCAACATGTTGTGCACAACGAATCGTAGCATCCGAATAGTTAGTGCTGTGCAAGCTGTATTCAATATGGCGATACAGCAGAATTTGGAATAGAACAGGTTCTATTCCCACAACACTTTGTAACAAATAAGCCTGTTCTATTTCACAGAGATGATAGGTTGCTCAATGTCGAATAATCTATTAACAGATCATCAATTGCTCTATTACAGTTTGTGTTCCTTGATTCGATGAAATGTGCCTAAATGCCTACGTTCCTGCCTTATAAATAATTCGTCTTTTTGATACAGAAATCCTTAGAACGTAAAAGAATATCCTAGAACATTCCTTAAATTTTCTAGTGTGTTCTATAGAAACTTTTGGAAGGTTCTACAATCCTATAGAACCTGACAGAACATTCTAGAATGTTCTAGAAGGTCATAGAATGTTCTGGAAGATTACAGAATGTTCTGGAAAACTAAAGAATTTTCTAGAAGAATCCAGATTAAATAGAGCTGTTGCCTAGACAAGTCAAATTAAGGCAGACCCACGACAAAGCCAATCAAATGAAAGGGTTCATGAGCGAGCGTAAACAGAATTGAGATTTTTATGTCACTTGATCGTCATGTCCAAAGAAATTGCCACAGTAATTTGTTACCTTCCTGACATCTATTACGATTCTCATTTTCACATGATGCCAAATAGAATGTATTTTGCATTTGAATGTTTCATCTCTATGATCCATACATATATTATTGAAAATAATCTTCTACCCTTTCATAGAAAGCAAACTGTCCAGTTGTTGGCTTACATTTACATAATATTGTCTGGGATCAGATATATCTTCTGTTTCAATATGTTATTGTGTCAGTTTGGCTGCTGTAGTGCTGATTGAATTTCCTTTTAACATTGAAAACGTTTCATAGACAGTGGTGCTTCATTATGTATGGCTTTAAGGGGCAAGCATAATCCAAAAACAACTGTGAAATGAATATAAAAACCTTGACGGTAAGGGTTCTTTGCTCTGGCACGTTGGAGTGCAGAGTTGTAAGGCTAAAGGCAACTCAGAGTTTGCATCTCGGTAGACCCATTGACTTCTATGTCTGTTTACATAAATACTCGCAGCTTTAAAGTTGTACCAGGGGAACAAAAGCAAAGAGAGCTAAAACTGTCGATAATAAAGTCAATTTAAATTATTTGGTGTTACATTTACAGTAATTCACTCCCCAATGAAATCTCCAGACAGTCACGAAACTTCTAATTTGTCTGAAACCCCTCTGCCATTTTAAAAGTTCTTTAAACACGTGTATACTGTCCAGGAAAAAATGAAAATTTGACCTCCTGAGGTAGTATGGGAAATAACGTGATCAGGTAAGGGAGAGAGTGGTCTTGATAAATTTGATATCAAACAGAGTATGAGTCATATATACTTTGGGCATAAATTTCTGATATAAAGTGGAAATCAACTGTTAAATATGATATAAATGGAGATGAAACAGCTTTGCTTGTGTTATAATAAAATGGGGTTTTATGAGAAGAAGGAGGAAAATTCAAAGAAACCATTTACAATCTTGTTGCAACATAGTTTGTTGTGTATATATACACTATACGTTGATATAAGCAAACAATTTTGTTTGTGCCGAGGCTGCTGGCATGAATAGCATATTTGTTCTGAATATTGGTTGGTGACACTTTCAATATTTTCTAGAGGTTGCAGGAGACAACTGTTGCGCCATCGACAGATCAGAACAGGTAGGGTGCTCCATTTGTACTATATTGGAAGGTTGGTTGGTCAGATCAATGGCTGTTATCGTTATAAAGAGCTCAGCAATCCTCGTGACCATCTCACTCTATTTTAAAAGTAGCTACAATTTACTAATGGAAGAATGGAACAAAACAATTTCTCTGTAAACTATAAATTCCATACTCACTAAAAATTGTCCTGAAAAACTGCTTTACTGCAATACATAGACTGGAAGAACTCAACCTTGTTTATTAGGAAATACAACAGACATTCAGTACATTTTGATGCAGAGGATGAAGCAAAAATTGGTACAGCAGAAATTTAACGGAAATGCTACAGTAATATTACCACTGCTTTAGATTTTGAATTCAGAATATTATATAACCATGCATATTGGAAGACCCATTACCCACGATTGACGTTTCAATCAAAGTTCCGTTTTTCAGTATGCTCTTGCTTGTCGTTAAATTTTGATTAGACTTCAAGTGTTTGGCAAGGTTGTATAGTTTTGTCATGTTTGATTATGCGTAGACTGGTTACGAAGTAGTGGCATAGATATCCAAAGATTCCTAGTGGGAGTCAGTAAATTCTTACAACATAATCAAATTGTTAGTTGTTTCTACTGAATGCCATTCAGAAAGTCTTCTTGCGGTTGGTGGTAAGGCCTTTTGTCGCACTTTCCTCTAGGACAGACATTGGAGCTGATCAGCTGTTTCAGGTATGAAACATATGTCGTCTGCATATCTTCTGTCATTCATGCTATGTCTTACATATTTTGAAACCATCTATTTATTCAATGCTTTTCATAATTTTGTTCACTGTAGACATTGAATACGTCCGGAGAGAACATGCAACCTTGTCAAACTCTTCTTTTGACGCTACAGTATATACCAATTCCGTTCTGAACTCCCACGCCAGCAGTATGTTCCCAGTAGAAAATCCTCTGGTTACGGATGTCTTTTCGATCTATAACTAAAATTTCTAACCTCTCCAGCAAACTCTCATCATTGATTGAAACAACCGGTGATCGGTGAAAACTGGCGGGAGAATGAGAAAGACTGATGGCACAAAAGTGAAATTCAGGAAATAAACGATGGGGAAAGTCTTGATCAATGAAAGTTTTCATTCATCCCCAGACCTTCGAATTCAGACCTGATAGACTTGGTCAATTTCCTGATAGTGAATAATAAGATTTCTTTTGCTGTCTTGCCATGTACATTTTCATCCTGTTTGTACTTACTTTGAAACTATGATCATGTTTATGTTTTATTCTTTGCCCTATGTTGTAGAATACCTAATCAATTTCATGGTAGTCAGACATCATTTCTTGCAATAACGTTCTGTTTTCCCGGTCTGCAGATGCTTCCGAAATGGCCCCACAATAGACTGAAATGAGCAAAATTTGCAAAATTTTCTCTGTCTTTCCAATTGCTGCTTTTGCTTCCCTATATAGTATTCTTGGATCGTCGATACATTTCTTGATCGTTATCTTACCTATTCTTTCCTCCATAAAAAGTTCGTTCATGTTGTCTGCCCGTGGCTCCACCAAATCATGTTTCTCCACTGTCATGGTGTCCTCATTCGCTTTGGTGCATCCACTTGAAGAGCTTGTTCTCTTACCAGTTAGTATTTTGATTTACTTGTGCATTGTGCTAGAGTTGGAAACATTACTTCCCTCAATCTCACCATACTGTTCATTTATCCATTCCAATTTCGCTTTTCTGTTCGCGCTCCTTAGGCATGGTCCAGTAGTACAGAGTCTCTAGTTGTCACTTTCTGCCTTTCTTTTTTCAATTACAGAATCTCTGGACTCATCCAGTCTTTCTTTTACTCCATTTTCTTGCTCTGTATAGCCACTTCACCTTGCTCTACCCGAACATCTCTTTGAAGCTTCTATTTGATTTCTTTTTCTCTCTGCGTATCTGTCATTTTTCTTTTTATTGTTCCGGAGAGGATTCCATTGGAGTTTTACTCCTGCTGTGGCGTGTTTCCGCCGACGAAGTTTTACTCTTAAAGTGCATACGACAGGGTTGCGGTCGCTCTCACCGTCAGCTTCAGGATACGACGTGGTCAATTGAACAGCATTCCTGGACCGACTATTGATTGCCATATAGCCAATCTGGCTTCTTAACCCGTCCTACGATTCTCTACATTTCCAATTCGGCCGGTTATGATTTTGTTTGCATGTGTTCGTGATTACGTGATCATGCGTTTCACACCAATTTACTCACCTCTCTCCTCGTTCATATTACACACTAATACCAAGCATTCAACCACTTTCCGTACTGTTACTCCTACCTTCGCATTTAAGGCTCTCATGACCATAATGACATCTTGGAATTTGTAGTACTTCATGGCTTCATCGTTTTGAACATAGAACAAGTTTATATCTTCGACAGGACTGTCCGTTGGCGGTAAATACTAAGTGAGAGATATGTTAAAAGGTTGACCCGTCAGTTTTATTACAGTTGACAGAATTAAGCAGCATTTTCCTTCCAGTATTCGCCAAGCATCAGCTCCTACACGGAAACACCCACCGGGCTTCAAAAAGCAAGAACAACAAATAGCAATAGGACAGCACTTGCTTGAAAACCCAGACTGTGCGGAAATGTATACGGATGACAGCTTCGATGTAATAGGTAAGCTAGGCCTGCTTATCACGAACAGTTCTTGAACCTGTCCACATCAAAGTAAGAAAACCGTTGCTTTGTAGACTAATAGAATATGTCTTTTCATTGGGCCTTTTCGGTTAACCATTCAGTTCCATGGACACTGATTGGTCATAAAAACACCAACCTGTCAGCCTGAGTTCTGATTAGCTACTTTTAGTGCACAGTTGGGTATTAATTCCATCCCTTCCTTTCCGCGTTACATTCTGACGATTTTGTTCTCCGAGGAGTGTAAGCCGAAAAAAACTTTTTAGTGAAAAAATGTTTTCTCCACTTCGTTCAATTTTATTTGCTTAACTTTGTGTCCATGGTCACACCAATTCTTTTCAATGTTGATTTCCTCTAGAGTAAATGACGCTACGCCTTTCTTAAATCAAAATTCCGCTTTCCCTCTGTCTAGCATCTCGCAGGCCTAGGAAGGTGATGGGTAATTATTGCATTTCTTTCCTTATATTTGCCAGTTTTCCTACCTGATGTAGCGTTCGTATGTTCCTTTTACCAAATTGCAGATTTGTTTTGTTTTCGACAGTCGCCAGATGAGAGTCCTGTTAGCAAATGCTCCATTTATGCTGTTATTTTATGCATTCTATGATTGTTCTTGAGAAGGTTCGATGGTGGTTTGCCACTGCATTCCACCAGTAGATGGACGCTTGCATTTACTACCTCACTTGCGCCCTGTGCGCCCCACGATGCATTTCTCGATGCATTTCATGTGCGGCTCTGTCACCGTTAACTCCTTATTGCATTTATCTACCAACGCCGATGCTTCTTGTATCACACACGCCGGCGGGTCATTTATGTCACAGCTAACAGGACCTAAATTTTTCTAGAGGTTTCTTTCGAGGGTCTCACCCTAAGCTTTTGGTTCGCTCACCTTAGCCCACAAGGCAGCGGGGCTTCAGTTTTGTTTTCTTTTAATCCTTTCGGCGCTGGTTACTGGGCGTTCATTAGAGCCTCACTTCTATGGCAGTGTTCACTACCTGCACGTGAGGTTGATTTGTCTAGGAGAAGCTGTGTGCAGACTAAGAATTGTGTCCATTTAACTCACGCCACACAATAGCTTAAGCACTGGTATTCTACATATATGTGATAGCAAATAGATTGAAGAAAGTTAAAAATTTTATCTGATTTTCCGAGATTTGCTGTGATCACATATTTATATCTGGCTATATCACAAAAGCCTGTAAATATCATATGATTTTGTCTCATCGGTTTATTGTATTCTTCATTCTAGTGGCAAATGCATAAAAGCGAGGGACAGCTTTTGCATAGATTTTACTAAGGAAAAAGAAGAATCCCCCACCCCCTTCCATCCTTACAGAATTTCACGAAGTTTGTTCGACGGGGAGAATATTAGATAGTAAAACTCATTCTTCTTCTTCTAAATAAAGCTTTTCATTTGCCTTTTGTTCAAGTTCTCCCATGCGAGCTTGGCTTTTTTAAAGGACAATACCAACGTTGGCGGACCGGAACGGTGGAGTATTGAAATATGGTTTAGATTTTGCCCGGAGGCCGTAAGGGACACGGTAGGCTTTCATCCTTAATACATGCATAACTCTTGTTGAAATTCGAAAACTAAGGACCTCTTATGCTCTGCCCCTCATCTCCCTAGCAAATGGAAGATTGGTAATGCTCTCGCCCATCCATTTACGATTTCCACTTTTCGTAGCTGATTTCGACTCAGAAGGTCCGGTTTCTGTAGATTACGTTTGCACCTGTCGAGGACTCCTACTGATTCCGCAGATTGTACTGTGTGACTGAGTTTTTATCTCTCCTTTGCAACTCAAATGATCACAGGCCATCATGCACAATACGGTCATTGTAGTTGTTGATTCTACTGTAAAAGCTGAAAAGCCTTTCCTAAGAGCGAAAAGCCGGTCGTATTAAAAAAGGGCTGCCTTTTCGAAAGCTTTAGATCGAAATGAAATACTAACGTAATCAATCGAGTAATGAAGAACATTGTTGATTAAATAGTGAACTTGCGGACACTTGAATATGGAGATTCCCAAGACGACATGGATGCGAGAAACAATCTGCTTCGCCACGGAGCCTTACATTTTTCTTGCCATGTTCACACTTTCATCTCGTGTTTCCGTTGTTCCACAACTACTACTTCGAAAGACTTGCAATGGGTACTACAATGAAAGTATCTGCTCGAATTTGGGATCAGAAGAATATCCGGTGCAAGAAGCAGTAGTTCATGAAAAGGCAGCACAATGGAACTTGTACCTGTTCCTTGCAGTGTCTGTCCCTTCAATTTTTTCAAGTGGCCTTCTAGGTTATTTGTACGATGCGGTGTTTCGAGCAAAAGTGATTGTTATTGTACCAGTTACAATGGCCTTACAGGCTATTGTTTACCTTATATCAGCCAAACATATGGATTTACATGTCGGGTACCTGATTTTGGGGTCAAGTATTAATACTTTTTGCGGGGATATCCAAGGTTCGATCCTTCTGGCTTATGCGTACATGGCTGATATCACAAACAAAGATCAAAGACGGTCTCTCAGAATGGCTATCACAGAAAGTTCAGTGTTTGCTGGACAAGCCATCGGGAGTTTGGTTGGTGGGTTCTTACTTGGTCATTTTGGATTCGAAAGCGTGTTTTGGGCGTCGTTAGGAGCTAGTATCCTGAATTTTATTTATGTTGGGGTAGTCCTTCCGAACCCAATGAAATCTATGGAGCAAGATAAAGCTATCGCTTCATCTCGAGTAAAAGACTTCCTATCCAACACTGTGAGTAAAGATCGTCTTCGGATATTCGTGCCATTACTTCTAGCAGTCATATTTACAAACATGGCTGTCCTCGGTGAGAATGAAATTCTTGTATTGTATTTAAAGCACCAGCCTCTTGCTTTACCGCCACGAGAAATAGGACTATATTTAGGTATCTTGCATCTAGGGAGAGGAGTTGGGGCAGCAATAAATGCCTTTTTTCTGACTAAATGTGTTAAATCTACGGACTATATTATTGCCATGACAGGATTAGCTAGCTTGATTTTCACCCATGTTGCCATATCTCTGGTCAGATCAAGATCAGCACTCTATACCACAAGTATACTGTCATTGACTGTTCCATTGGCCATGTCTTCGTTTAGATCCATAGCTACGAAAACAGTTAGTGAAGATGAGCATGGTATGTCACTATCTCTAATTGCTGTTATCAGCATGATAGGTCTCACTATAGTCACAGTGGCAGCTAATGAAGTGTATCGAGTAACGTCTTACGTAAATCCCGGAATGGCAATGTTGTTGTTAGCATGTTTCAGTGGCACAGCACTGATCATTACAATAGTTATGTTTATGAGGGACAGGTTATTCCGACATCGCCAACGAGCAACGGACAGTCAGGAATTAGAATCCGAGGATGAGTTTATAGCTCCTCACGAGACTACGCCATTTCTTGAAGGGGATGCTTATAATAAATGATCTGTTACAAGAATGCGAGTGTGTCTTGAATGGGCTGAAGCAAACGGAGATATTTTGAATATGGCCGTAAATAACCGTAGTTATTTTAATTGAAAATGTAGTTATTACTAATTTATCCTTCATTAGTTATTTAAATTTCTTTTATGTTTGGCCCCCTTAGGGAGCACATATTTAAACTAATCTCGTTTATTTCACTACTGCTCTTTCCCTGTCTTTCTCTCTATATTCGCGTCCACCAACACCTACATCACCGCCGTCGTCATCATCGTCATCATTGATCACAATCATAATTTTTTCACCATCATCATTGATCATCGCCAACATCTTTTATTATGCTTGTTGATCACAGTGATCATCAACCATTGTGATCATCAACCATTGTCATCATCATCTGCACCACCATCATCATCAAAATCGTCGATATCATAATCGCCCTCATAATCCTAGTCATTACCATCGCAACCCGCGTCATCAATCATCATTGTAATCATCACGATCCACACCACTATCGTCATCATCATGATCCATATCATCATCATCGTCATTATCATCATCGTCATTATCGTCATCGTCATCGTCATTGTCAACGTCATGATCACCTGCGTCATCGCTATCATCATTATCATAGCAATCCTTGTTATCAGTCATCATCGTAATCATCATGATCATCATGATGATCATCATCATAATTGCCGACATCATCATCGCCCTGGTCATCGTCATCATCATCATCATCATCATCATCATCATCATCGTAATCATCATGATCATTATCACTATTATTATCATCATTGTCAAAATCATAATTGGTCTAGTCAACATTTGAATTATCATGATTCTTGCCGTGTCGGCATTGTGATACCATCATTGTAGTTGCCATTGTGATCATTTCCTTAATTACCACTTTCAGACAATAGAATGAATGTTCTTTACCTTTTATGCTTACTTGCATGTAAAATTGATCAGTGCTAATTGTACAGTAGAGGAGTAGAACGACATGTTCAATACTTCAAACGAAACTTTCGCGTCTTCCGTCTTTTTGCCCTTCTGAACTGGATTGGTAATATTATTGTTTCCTGCCGTTGCTATTATATGTAGCCTTAATCATAATCATCACCATAATGATCTTGTTCACATTTATTATTATCTCTGTAACCACTAAGGAACTCACGGCCTCCTATATTTTTACGTTCTTTGTTTTGTTAATTTTTAAATGAAAACATGCGCACCGAGCATTTTGCTGCCTCCTCTCCAATATTTTTTCTGGTTATTAAGCCACAGTATTCTCTTCTGCAATATGTCCCTTCGTAGTGTCTTTGCGATTGTGGATTCAACTTTTTTTAGTCTTGATAGTACGGTCATGCAGCGAGACTATAAACATTCTATGAGTGAAATCAACCAAGGAAGGAAACCCAGCCTTGGAAGTGTAGTCGACACATAAACTTTTCGAAGAAATTCTATAGAATATCGAACCTTTTAGAACATTCACACTTGAACGTCTCGTGAATTCATACAACCTGTATGTTTGTGGTTTCGGGGACGTACCCACCATAAAAATAATGGGGAAGGGACATCTACAAAATAGATTCAGAGCACATATTTTAACATTATTATCGAACAACGAAACAATGTCAGTCCGAATGATTTTGGGCGTGAACTCCGTGCCCCCCCCCCCCCCCCCCCCCCCCCCCCGCCCCCCCGCACGCACGCCCCCCCCCCCCCCATTTACTTTTGCAAATATTTTTATTATGTGTGGAGTTTTAG
>JAAAKL020004311.1:0-21228 GCA_010016065.2 Carybdea cf. marsupialis auct. non (Linnaeus, 1758) | reverse complement strand
GAAACATTTCATAAGTCGTTGTTTGGCGTGCAACACAGGGCCTGTCAATATGATTTAATAGGTATGTATTTCTGGTTCAAGAGCAGGAGAGACCCAAATGTCGAACTCAGGCTACTGAATTTCCTCCGATGCAGACACAAAAGGAAGTAAACAATTAAATGATAACGTGCAACAAAAGAACTCAGCTAGTCAACTATGCTCTATTGTTTAGCTGCAAGTTAGTATACAGACAATAGAACATGTGTCACTTAATTTAACAATTGCTTCACTAATTATAGAAACAATCTTTAACAAGTAAGGCACTAAATACAGATTTAATTTAGTGTTCAAGACAATAAGATGCCACATGTTCTTTTGTCTGGATACTAATTAGCAGTGAAAGGTTAGGGTATTGAGGCAGTCAGTTAGGACCCCGTAGGTGTTAACGAAATTGTCGTATGATGGTAATCAGCATATACTATTTACTCATGCCTGCTTTCGTAGAACTTGAATAGAAACTTGAACGATAAAATTCTTTCGAGCTCATTCTTTTTTGCGAGAATAAATATAATAGAGCCTAAAGCATGAACCGTAACCAATACTTCCCATCCATTATATTAACCAAAACCCAGAAAAGGAAACTAACATTACATGTTAGATTACTTTATCCTTAGTTAGTTTCGTAACTTCAGAAAGGGTGTATCATTTTTAAACGTGCAAATAATGCAGCCTGACTCATATGTACGAAGTAGAATTTTTAGAAGATGGTACATTCTGATAAAGTGCTACCCCTTAAACGTTTGAGAAATTGCTTGGCGACGTAAACAGGAGTAAACCTTGTCGCTTCTCCCCTCTTAATAGAAGGCTAGTATGATCAATGTTGTTTTTGGCATTTCATAACAAGTAACTTACCATAGTACCTTAAATCTATTCAAAATACCTTTCAAGCTAAAGCTATTTTAAATTTTAATATAGTGCTTTAAAAGATAAAGGTTTAAAAATTGATGCCAGAAGGCTACTATTTATCTCCTATTGTCATCCCCCTTGAAATACCGGAGTAGTAACATCTATGTAAGAGGGCTTATTTGAAGCGGAGGGGAGATTACTGATTCAAACGAGGCTGATATTCGAAGAAGATCGCTATCCAAAAGGTTTTTGTAACATTGCTTACTTGGTAAAAGGAAGACGTAACTTATCTCCTTTGGGAGCACTTGTTATTCTCTTTAACGTGTTGAAAGTGAAATTTGAGTTTGTTAGCGGACTAGAAACTTCGTTCGTACAACACAGAACTCATGCAAAACAACAAGGGAACTCAGTTTATGAGCCAAAAATCAAGATCCTGTTTTATAATGTACACCGTACGTTTCGCGAAGCGTTCTTACTATTTGCAAGTGAAGGGAATGATGCTTGCATAGACCCTGGTAAACGGCGGGTAAGGATTATGAATCCTGTGGCTTTGTCCTTTTGATACCATTTTAAATTGTTAACCGTTTGGCAACGAGTGTATCGGCAGATGAGTTTGTCTTATACCGAATTAAGTAATGATGATTATAAAAGCAGCAGAGGCAAAGCACGCTTCTTTTCTTAAAGAAAGTATACAGTCACAGACAGTTTGTTATTACAACCTTCGCAGTGTCCAACAATACCAGAGCACTCTTGCATTTTCCAGTGGTCTATAATAGCAAAATGAAAGTTTTGAGTTTATCAGGAATAACGCATGATATACCGCAAGTATGGTAAGGTCTGAGATTTGCGATCTGAGATATATATGAACCAGGATTAACAATAATACCTTAATCCTTTGTCCAAGCTCTCGCATAAAAATGGTGGTAACATGCTTATCAACTCGTTATCGCATATCGCATTTTCCTCGTTTACACTTTGCCACGCCTGCTGTCTCGTGTAAGATTTGGCTAGCGTGGTAAGTGTCAGTTTTTATACTCTAAGAAAGGTGCTATAAAGATATCTTTTAGTATTTTATATCCCATGTGTATGCGCATTAGATATGTCTGTTGCTACAGTGCCTAAACCTTACTGCTTCAAAGACCTAACAGCCATAAAGCGACACTGACACTAAACAACATTTATTCATAATATTGTATTGAAATGGTATCAGATTTCCCACATGCCTCTGAATGAATGCCTTAACATCTGAATAGTGTGGAAGATATCATAGTGTACATTAAATGCAAAAGCTAATCATAACAGTATGTCCCAACACTCGCAGATGCGCTAAAAAGCGGGGGACGATCTTGCTTAGTCCGAGAATATCCTCAAATAGAGAAACACTAGATCATATTCTTTCACATCTTATATGGAATCCAGGAGCTCTTGTTACATTACTAGAAGGTGTACGTTTCATCTTTTTAAGGACGTAACATCATTTTGGCACCTGGTATTTACAATTTCCTCCTAAAATATCAACGTATTTCCTTGACAAAGTTAGTAATGGGAAACTTTGTGTTGATGGTGCGCTGACTGTCAAGTCTAAATCTTTCGTACATGATTTATATCGCTAAGCATTAAATGCCTTTTATTAGCTAATAGATGTCATTAAGTTTGCAAATAGTGCTTTACGTTGAGTCAGTACCTACTGAGTCCGATTATTGACACTACTTCTTTTAGATGTTTACAAATGATCTCTTGCCCGCAGGAAAACTACTTAATCTGTAACGATCATGATTTTCTCGACGGTTGTTGAAGTACTGGTATCCGGCTCTGAGTGTCTCCAGTGTGGAATTTACTAATATATTTATGAGGTTGTTTGTCCCTCCAGTTAATTTCCTGGAGGGATTTACTCCTCGAGTTCTGAAACAGTCGCCTAGATACACTTCTTCGGTCTTCCTGCACGGGAAAAGAGTCATCTTTAGCCCTTGGCGACGAAGAAATGTTCTTAGCATCCATTAGAAACATCTCAGTCATTGTATCCTCAGGAGGCTCATTGCTTTTCTCATTTCCGTAATCTACTTTCGGCGTTGAGGTAGATAGGAATTGAATCCTTTCTCTATTATTTATTCGCCTTAATTCTTTTTGACTCATGTCTTTAAGGCAAGACTTAATCCTCTCAGTCTCGTATTCCAGTATCTGTTTGAATTCCTGGTGTAATCGATTGGAAAGAATCGCCATCTCTTTTCGAGAACGTTCTTGTATTTCGTATAAGGTTAACCTCGCTTGATCCATGATCATTCTGCTGTCCGTTTGTTCATCGCTGCAATACACCTCCTCAGATATAATGTATAAATCTTCGAGCTGTTTCTGAACTTGTAGCATTGTAGATAAATACAGAAGTGAACGTCAGATCCTCTCAGGTAAGATAAAGTACATATATCCCTAAGTGTTTCGAGAGAGTTGACATCGATATCCAAAGCATTCCTCCTTGACCAGCATTCGTCAAAACTGAAAGCCGACTCCAGCGAAGCAGATTTAACCCTCAACAATGTCACGATCCTTTGCAAAGGATGAACGTTTACTTGAATTAGTAAACCAGAAGGTACAAGCTTTCTGCATGAAACCACAATGGTTGATTCAGTTTCACATGCAGGTGATTGAAGCTATATCAAATGAACTCTATACCTGCTTGTTTGCAATAAAAACTGTAAGGTAGATATTGAAAGGGACAATAGCCATTATCGGGTCACCTTGGCTTGTGAGTGTTGATGTCCTTTTGGAAGTGAGTTTTTATGTGAATGACAATGGAAAGCCATTGATTGTTTTCGCAACGGGTTTTGCTGCATGGCCCAAATGTCTACTTAAGAGCAACTATTGAACATGCAAATGATATCGTAAGTGTCTATTGCGTTATGCAATTGTAGTGAGCCTAACTATCTGAACTCTTTGGGAATCATTGACTAGGTGTACGCTAAGACTCTACTGCTACTGTAGGAAACACTGTATGTAGGGATTAGTTGACTGTCTTCTGCTGACAAGGTTAAAATGGTAGCCTGCTTCTCGTGAATTCAGGTTCTGTCTCAACGTGCCAACTGCTCTGACTACAGAATATGGATAGCGTACTGTTTATGGCTCAACCGTTGAATCTTCTATGTTGATTGTGCCGCTGGGATCCTAAAAATCCCAAAGTACTCAGGAAAGTCGTGAAAAACTGAAAATCAGTCTTAAATGTGATTTGATTTAAGTATGATTGCATGGTCCACATAGAAAAACTTAATTTAAGTTCAAGGTAGATTAACGTCAGGAAAATTTGAAGAACCTCAGAACCAAAAAATTTGTATGGATATTGTTTGCACCATAGGTCAATGGTGGCCGGTCGATATCTTTGTATTTTTCCCTTGCCTTTTTGACAAATTTTATCGCAGCGTAGCAACGTATGCTTAACGTCGTAACACCTCCGTAATATCTTCTGTTTCTCTTGTTGCCTTGTAGTATAATGCCAATCCAGCAGCACTAGATGGCAATGGAAATGCACCGATGTATCAGGCATCTATATCAGGATGCCGTACTTGTATTGAACTATTAAAGAACTTCGGATACGTGCAGGACACGCCATGCTAAATTTCGCAAGTTTAAGGTAAAGTGAACTGCCCACTGCCATTGCCAGATGAAACTACCGTGTTTTACACAAGCATTGGGCGGAGACGGCCTATAAATCCCAGGTTGCCAAGTTGCTTGTTCCGTACCGTGGGTACGTCCAAGAACCAATGACAGAACATGAGAATAAAATAGAAACAGCCATGTGCTGGCACTACTGGACATTGTTCACCGGTCACTGTTAATATATAGACTCCAGTTGCGTTTATAAAGGGGCCTTACAAGTTTCCGAAACGTTCCATATACTCGCAATTATGAACTCAGCTTGGAAGTCGTGGCAGACCATACCGGAAACAGCAATTTATCAATGTATCATATTAACTTGAATTAGTTCCCGCCCACTTGCGAGCGCTCGTCTAATCAAAAGCGTTTCCTCGAGTGCGAGCCATCCTTAGCCTTTTGGCCTACCCCAGGAAGCTGCCGAAATTAAATGCCCAGAGGTAAATGCAAGTAAGGTCGTTAAAAACTCTGATGCAAGGAAACTTATCATTGTCATTTTCAAGCTGCTGCAGCTGCGATGTTATACTTTTTATATGAAGAGAACGGCATCCCCGCATGTGCTTTTTTGCTATCTGAGCTAAAAGCAAGAAACTTGGGTTGGTAATATATTACGGACAGCGAACCTGGTGCAAATGAGTATGCAATGCATGTAAACGTTAGCAAAGGGTTGAATTGTTTTGGTGTCATATAAGATTAAGCTACCGTGCAACTTGAGATGTATTTCTACCCGTGCAAGTACCAAATTCATTGAAAAATGAAGACCTATTTTAATAGTAACTCCTGAAATCTAGTTTCCCCATATCACTTATATCCCGTCCTACCTTCCTTGTTATGATTTTTAAACTGCCCCTACCATTTCTGCATTTCGTTATTTATCCATTGGCGTTTCACGTTAGGGGTCGATTTTAAATAGCTTTTCATAGCCTACCTTGCACGAATGTAAAGGAGCAAATTGGATTGCCCTTTCAATTCATCCGGTTTATGGAATGCATTCCAATTTCAAAAGATCCCTACCAGTCACAGAATTAAATGTTTTTCTAATTTGAATAGAAACGTAGACCCCTAACATTGCGCAGATATCATTGTTGAACAAACAGTCATTGAAAAACATGTACCATTTTTGTGCATAAGCAAATAAATCTATAGATCTATTTCAATAAGAATAATTACGCATTGATAGTCATACCAGTGGAAACTTGGCATTACTCAGCTTGAAGCGATTTGCTGTCAATTTTAATGTATTTTACAGAAAACAAGAAATGAACAACAGTCTGTGTTGAGAAGCAGCAAAACCAGCAGCTCTTGAGAATTCACGACGTTAGGTATTTTAAATTTGTGTAAACATAAAAGGGTTTGTCACTGCTGGTATTTCTTACATGTCATCAATCGTAAGAGGTCGTCTTTTAGCGTCAGCTGCACTTCCTATGATAAGCGCCCTTTCTTTTGTGAGCCATCCTATAAGTAGGCACACTCCTCCATATTTCACAGCCAATGTATCATATAACAGGAATTATGATTGCTGAAAATTCTATCGGTCTTTTAATATAAATCGTAAGTTTTTGAGGTACTGGTCGGGAGAGATTGTTTGAAGAAAAATAAGCCCTCCCCCAGAAAAGGAAGAGTTTGGAAGAAAATATTGTAATTTAATTGGGGAGAACGACAAAGCCTCTGAAGAAACACGAATGGTTTGGATCATATTGTATAGCTGGATTTTCGGGCCAATTCATGGGCTCTCGTACTTTCGATGCCAAGTATTGACATATAATTGACATGGTCTTAAGGATATGAAGCGGTACTAAAACAATCAAGCTCAAGGGTCAGCCTCGTTGCCCTCCTATGTTAGACCAGGCTGGCGTTGCAGGACGTTTTCATAGCTGTGTCGTAGGAATCCCTACAAGCTAAAGCAATAGTCCTCAATAAGTGAAAACTGTAATAATCTAGATGGGGCAGCTGCGGGGGCGTGAAACGAAATAGACTCAATTATAACAGGTTGAAGGGGGAAACTTGCTGGGAAGTACTGATCTAAGATCTCAGACCTTAAAACCATGCCATATACGAACTTAGTTAATATCAAAACGAGTTATCGACATAAGCCCGACAATGATGATTTCCGAGTTACTGAAGCAGCCTGGAGATCAATGAGTCGACTTACTCTCGTTTTAGAACATGGTAGGACCGCTTTTAGGTAACTTTAAGTATTGATGCCGTGGTATTCGTTTACTAAAGACATCTGTCTCTCCGGTAGCATCCCACATATAATGTTTTGGACTATTAATGCGACTTGTTTACCTAGAGATGAAAATTTGATCTCGCCCAAAGACAACCCGATATTCAGATCACCCAGGTTGCGCGTTAAACTTTGGTTTGAGGTCATTTTGTGCTTTATTTAGTGAAGATAATCTTCCAAGGAAAGGGTACCGGACGGCAATTTGAGTGAATTGTATTAGTGCATTTGTGTCGGGGAAGGTACATCAAGCGCGATATCAAAAGAATTGTGAAGAAGGGCACTGCGCTTTTATGTAGAAGTAACCATCGTCCGAGCACATATATGTAAATGTAACTTCTTATCTTTGCAATGGACTTCCTTTAATTCGGTTTTCCATAATTCGAGCATCTTCATACTTCAACCAGATCTCGTGGCACGGTGAAAATTCCTTAACGCATTCTCATCGTCCCTTACTTCGAACCTCCATTATTTGAACCACTCCAATTTGCGAGCGAGTTTTTCTTTCCCTGGAATCAGTTCTCTCGGTAATTCGAACGATACATGATGGTTTATCAGAACGTTGATTTCTAACCCCCATGATTTATGTTTAAAGGGAGTCTTGTGTTCCTTTCTGATGGAATGTGCCATACCTCCTATTTATTTGTCGTTTTGCACTATATTAAGATGGCTACTGTTTGTGTCAGGTGCCAATGCACGGGATGTGAATGAAAACGAAGCTTGGAAGCTCGTAGAGGACCGGAGCAAAGAGATCAGACAAGGACGTGGACAATAAAAAATGACCACTGGATCACAATAAGTTTGAATGTGTGAAGTATATACTAAGCCGTCAGCGAGGGGTAAATGTAAGGAAATTAGCTCAACGTGCGCGTTTTCGAACACTTCATAGTTCGAATAAATGTTTAGTTCATTGTCATTAACCAACAAGGAATACGTGTTATCGTAGCCACATTATCGTAGCCACAAATACGTTCCGTGTCGATGTGATGCAAAATGACAGCCCAGGCCAGTGGAGGTTTCTTTTTGGTGTAGAGGAAGAGCCTATGAAAGAAATCTGAGACATCGTCCTGATGGAGGTAATTTTAAGTCGATAAATGTTGCTTGCAATAGATGAACTTTAGCTTTGGTGACTGTCAAGGAAGCTGTTTAATTTTCTTACCGAATCCCAGCCAGATTTAATCGAAGCTCGTAGATGGCACTCGACTTCGCACCCCTTTTCGACGATCCTGTAAATCTGCCCTCGAGTGTAGTAGTATAGGTATATTGAAATGAACGTCAACACCTTCAAAGTATTTTAAACACGTTTTTGTACAGAGGTTTAGATTTAACCTTATTATTGGCGTTACGAGTGTAACAGCTGTTGATGTAACCCGTAATGTTTGTAAGAAAGTAGCGTTCTCATGAATTGCCGTGTTGACCTCAGCATCAGAGGGAGACAAGTAACACTTGCAGTGATCTAGGAGCTAAGAGTCTAGATTTAGAATATGCTTGAAAGTTCTTTTACCTGCGCCTTCATAACCTACGACCCTGTTGAAGTTTGTAATGACCCTGTTACCGTTTATAAGAACTGTGGAGAAGACATTGTAAAGACCTAGCTGGATCGTGTTTTGATTTCATTGTTTTAATGAACTTTGTCATTGTATTATAACCATTACTGTCATTAGATCACGTATATGACAAACTCTGATGTTTTTGCGTGGATGTAGAAGGTGAAAGGGGTGACTACTGATATATTTTAACCATAGAGGAGGAAAGTTGCATCCTCTAAATTGAATTTCATAGATTAAGCTGGCGATACAGCATGTTTCAAAAGATTTATTTCAATCGAAATCATTTTTGCGATTGAAATTTCTGCAAATCAGTCCGATCAATAGCAAAAACTCATAGGCTAAATTTTAGGGTATTACACAAACGTTTCTGTAAACAGGCTTCAAAATTTCCAATGACTATATGAGACTTGACAATGGCATTTGTTAGCTGATATTAACTTTGATTGGAAGATGTCTTAAGAAGCTTATCGGCTTTGTGCTTGTTATTGTAGTAAACTGTTTCATATAAAATATTCTGGCAGTCACCCAGGCGATTTTAGGGAGAATCGTCCAATCCAAAGGACATATTTATGCGACATTGTATATTTTCTTTCTGCGAAAGTGGGCATTGCTTTGTTACTCCTTATGTCCGAAGATTTCACTTTGACAAGTAACATGTCGCCAGAAATACGCCACATTTCGCGTTTCTACTTTCGTAGCCGAAGCGGAGATGAAAGGGCTGAATCCTGATTTGTCTTGCTAGTGGCTTAGTAGTTTCTGTTCCACACAAATCATGACACGTATGAGAAATAGCAGCGTATTTTCTCAGGGTATCTAAGGATGGAATATCAATCGTGTCGATTAGGGTATAATTCCTATCTGAATGAGTAGGGCAGTGGAGAGTGGACAATGGTTAACAAGCAATCGAGAACGAGGCTGCTGGGGCTCCACTAGTTTAAAGGTTGTTGATTATCTGAATCTTCATTGGAGCTTTGAAGGAACCACTGCTTAGCAACCGTATGCGGGTATATAACGGAATTCTTTGACCACGTTGCCCATCCTTTGACTCAAGGAGACCTTCCTTAGCGCCACATTTTCGATAGATTTATAGTTAAAACGTACTTGCGGTGTACCCGCACGATTTTACAGCATCGCTTGATTGGTTTGTAAGGGTTTGTGTATATTACAGATGGCGGGATTTTAGACTCGGAATATGTGATATTGCCACCGAAATAGCATCATCCAATAACGAGAATAGCTCGATGTATGTCCATTGGGCTTCTTTATCTCTAGAATTACACCCTTCCCCGCGTTCCCTATCCTCCCTTGCCCAATCTTCCTTCTATTCAAAGCGATTATTTGTTCCGGTTTCTGCCTTGAAAATGCTTCGTCCTCTGCTACTACAGAGTTTTATATGAATTTTAAGACTTTAAAAAATAGAATAATGCTTTAAGAATTTAAGAATAAGTGTTAGGGTGTACGTGGAAAAATCTCACTGCAATGGTTCAGTTATACAACAGCTGACTTAGCTATGTAAACTTCGATGGTTGAAGCCTGTATAGCATCACGTTTCCTTCTCAACTTTGTATATATATCTCGTGTCCTCATTTAAGGCGTTGTGTTCCTTGAATTTCCTGATTCAGTAGAAAATTGAGGATGAAATGACTAAGAGAATAGGAGAAGTCTTCGCAGCACGAAATTGAGAAGGCTCGTTTAGTAAACGGGGTGGAGACGACTTCCTTGTAATATTTGTGATTAGGGGAAGCTTACGATAGAATAGTATCATAAAAGTGTGGATAAAAGAAAGCTTTTGCGGTACATGTTAGTGAGAAGAGCGAAGATTGATCAACATTTCTATACGATGATAATTTTTCAATTTTGCAGCGTGTTACCTTGAAGTACTTTTCGATATTCTTTTTATGCTTTCAGTATATTCGTATTAGCCTTCCACTATGTTACTGACACACGATTACTCAGAATGCTGCAAACCTTTCCCTGATGTACCAATGTTGCCTTCCAAGGGGTGCAAATAGGGTTGCCAACTATACGGCATTCTATCGTACAACACGGTATATTAGGGTGCTTGTATGATGTACGGTAAAGACCCCTACCATACACAACAGTGTACAGTATTTCAAAAAATGGAAAAATTCACTTAAAAAGTACAGCGTTTACGTTAACCCACAGTCAGCTCTGCGAGGCGCGCCTTGTTATCCAAAGCCTGTTTACATCAAAGGCTATAGAGAAAGGAATGGACTTCTCGCTTCACTCTGCCTGAAATTCACGCAAGTATTCATTAAAAAATTATCCAAATAAAGCTTTTTAATGTGATAGTAAAGTTGATTAAAATGCGAATTTTATTGTCTTAAAATACTTTTAAGGCACTCGAACCTTTTAAGATTTTCAGGGGCGTGGACATACCGTTCCCCTCCTCCCCATACGGTATTTTGCGCGACCTAAGTTGGCAACCCTAGATGCAAGCTAACAAGAGTACATTCAATATGTAGTTACACAAGATACAAGATTTCATGTTTAGAAATGCAAGTTCATGGTATCTTATCGTTTCCTTTTCGATCTCATAAAAGATTTTGTATATGATGGGATTCGAGTAAATTTGTAACTCTTTAACATATGATCCTTCATTTGTTCAAGATGTCGTCTCCGTTGCGCAGCGCTGTCTGATCCTGGCTCTCATACTGCAGCCGCTGTTTAAAGTGTATTTAGGTAGGTGCTTCTTTCGAACGCACTCAAGTCTTTGCTAACAGATAATCACTCAAACCTCGTTGTAAGGTATCACTTTTCAGTGTCGGGATTAGGTCAATTGTGTTGTGTGAACGAGGAGTGAAGAGACGAACAGTGAGCTTGTTTTAAACACAAAATTTCCGACCTTTTTTTAATCGTTGTTGATACGTTTCGTAGTAAAGGGAAAGGAATCACACATGGACGCTCCAGACTGGGAGGAAACTGCATGTTTTCACAAAACGTAGGGAAAGCCTCGGGATAAATTTAAAGAGAAGTTCAACCCAAGTAAAACCTGGAAACCACAACAGCGTCATGTCTGTCAATCATGCTATTAAGAGCATTTACCTGTTTTTGCCTGTCAAATTGAAACATCGACTAACCTTTCATTTTTCAATCCACATGCTCGTATTTCCTCGCCCTTTATGTCAGCTGGATCAGAGATTATGAAACATGTGTTTCATAATCTCTGGCTGGATAAAGACGCTGGCAAGCATTACACATACCAAGCGAACAACCAGGCTCTCTCAAAGAAGTATGCATGAAAGTGGGGGGAAAGAATTTTTAACCTCAGGAAAAACCATATTTTGGGTATGTATCTTGTTACAGGGACATGCCCCAAATGCACCCACCTTCTGCCTCCCCGGCACTGCTGTTACAACGCTTTTTTATATAACATACTTTTCTCCTAGACCCGTTTTTATTTTGTTTTTTGCAGACTTTGAATTTACAAAGCTGGGCTGGGCTCTTTGCCTCCACGTGATACTGCCGCTATCTGTCTTTTTTCCGTATTTAATGCGTTCTGCTGCGACATAACTTTAGTGATAACGAACTATTTTCTCCCCCCTTCCGAATAGTGACCAATGACTACCGTTAGAAGTACCTTGGCCTAATAATAGCATACTGTGTCTGTTCATCGTCCGGTTGCTTACGAACATTTTGATAAACGAATGATCCATTCTTAACTACTTCACAGGCACAACCAATAAACAAAATCTTAATTAGTGAGGTTTAGATATGCGAATGTTATTAGTAAATATGTTGCACAGCTTGTAAATTTGTGAGCTGCTTCAAATAACATAGTTTCGATGCAGCTGTATCAAACTTGCTCTTGCATATCCATTGCTACTTAACATTGGACTTGCATCATAGTCGTTCACGTTTTTCAAGAAAACGTTACTTCTAATAGATCACTTGCATTAACCCTTCTCTTCCTTTGTAACCATTGTTACTGACCAGGCGCTACTTCGGATGACGTCGACTGTCAGGCTGACGGAACTGATGCCAGGAGAATGAAGAAGAGCAAGAGAGAACAAAAGACAAAGATTCTAGTCAATACCATAGACACTTTAACAGAAATCACAACATCACAACAGAAAGCAACGAGAGCAATTGACTGTTTCGTTCCTTCAAATGGGAGTGACATGACGAAGCTTATGCTTTTTTGTACAATTATTATGATTTTTGCCGAAATGCCTATGTTCCCATAATTGGAAACTCGTTAGGCTATGACCACCCACCCACACCCAGTGCGATTTATGCTATGCTGCTTGTGCCCCGTCAGATCTGAGTAGGATGAAGCCTCTCTACATGGTATCTCTATGAGATGACTAAATAAGGTGTTTTTAGTGCAACGAGATACAAATTTCTAAACTTGTCCGCTCACAGACGCTAATGTTTACATTCAAGAACGTTATTATGTTATTATTATGTTATTATTATGTTTTTGTGAACAATAAGGGTCGAAATTCTGCTGCAATTCTGCCTCCCCCATAATACCATTACTCTTGTAGAGCATGCTTAACACTGTCTGGTTGGCCAGCATTCATCATCATCATCAGCAGCAGCAGCAGCAGCAGCAGCAGCTTTTAGTGCCACTGTAGGAAGATAGCCTCCAAAAGGTTCTCCATGATTTTCTGTCCTTGGCTCTTCCCATCCAGTTCACGCCACACTTTTCCTCAAGGTCACCTTTCCATCTATTCTTGGGTCTTCCCTTGACTCCTCTTCCCTTCTCTGGGTATCTATTCAGTGGTCATTTTCGCCCATCTGTTATTTTTCATCCTGGCAACATGCCCTGCCCACTTTCCTTTTATTTGGTTTACTTTTTGCATAATGTCTGTTACTCCGGTGTTCTCTCTGATGACTTCGTTTCGGATTCTATCCCTTCTTGTAATGATTAGTATGGACTTTTCCATGCTTCTCTGGACTACTGCTAATTTATTTCGTCAGTGTCCAAGTCTCTGCTCCATATGTCATTGCTGGGATGATAATGCTGTTCATTATCTTTCTTTTCAGACACATCGGTATGTTTGGCTTCCTGAGAAATTTGCTGTGTTGGCCAAACCTCCTCCACCCTGCAGTGACTTGCTGGTCAATTTCTGGACTGATCTCATTTCCTGGTGTTATGAGTCCTATACTCCTCTACTTCCTCCAGTGTTTCATCATCAATTTTGATGCCTTGCCTTGACTCTCCTTTTACAACCTCATTACACATGATCTTGGTCTTCTTTTTATTCATGCACATGCCGTCTTTCTTTCCCTCTTCATGAAGTTTTACCAGGAATTCCCCTCGTTCTTTTTCACTCTCTCCAAAGAGTATGATGTCATCACCAAATTGAAGATTGTTCAGTTTCTCTCAATTGACTCTCAATTCTACATCCAGTCCCACTCTCTTGAATATATGCTCCATTCCTGCAGTGAATATCAACGGTGATTAAGTGTCTCCCTGTTTCACTCTCTTCTGTATGTTGATTTTGTCACTGTTTGTAACTCTCTGTATGACTTCTGTGTTCAAGACTGTGGTTCTTTTGTTAGTGAGTATGTAATCGATTTCATTTTTGACAATTCCATTTGGGTATTACCTGAGCTTAAAATATTAGATTTACGGCCTACTCCCATAAATTCAAGGCCAGCTCCGGGGCTGTAAGCGAATTTAAGATCGCTTTAAACTCTTGAAACATTTCCACTTGTCCAATATTTTGAAACCTTTACAGAGGTCAAAAGTGAGTATTCCTGACTTGTGCCAAGTATTCAGAAAGATAATAAGAAAGATTTTAATACAGTTATTGGTTATTGAAAAAGGCTGTGATTATTCACGTGGTGATGTGACCCCTGAACCCTGAGCTCGCATTGTTAGCATCACGGGCAGAGCCAGCCAATGGGGTTGGGGGACGGGGGCATTTCAAATGATTTTGAGGTATATCTAGTGACTTTTATACTGTGTTACAAAGGTTTCTGTAAGGGCATATTTTAACGAGAGCTGTAGTGGGGGCACGTACCACTAGTGCCCCAAGCTGGCCAAACCGTTGGCTAGCGGTAGTGATATAAGTGTGCATTTTACGTTTAGAAACTCGAGATACACATCCGACCAGGCTACGGATATTTATGATACAACCTAGCGAAGAGTTTTAGCCAGACTGTCTTGAAAGATAGTTTAATCTCCCTCAGTTCGACTCTTGATTTGGAAGTCATCGAATATGACGTAAATAATACTTGGTATGATGGAGCGAGGAGGACAGTAGTGCAGATGGCAAGTCATGCCCACAGCGCATACTTTTTTTATAGACCATTTGGTCCACGTGACTTTTAATTTCAAGATGACGTAGGACGTTATTGTGTCAACGGTTGGAGAACCGATCACATTCTTCCCCTTCATGTGTATAGACTCCGATTGTAAGAACTTCGTCGTACGTTTACAGATGAATAGGACAACAATATTATCAAAGGGGCACCAGTCTAGAGTGATATGCGGATTGAGCTCCCATTGATGGTCAACTTCTGAAAATGCTTAACACAAGCAGCATGGAGAAGGTACACATACTTTTCTTTAAACAGAATGAAAGCTACGTATACTCGTGACATGCTTCAGACCCGAAGCAAGCAGAAATTTTCGGGTTTCGGGGGAGTCGAAGTCTTGCTAAAGCCAGAAATAGTGGGTGATAGTTTGCTCTAAACTACAGGGCCTATTTGTTGTTAACAACGTTTTGCTACGTTAATTATTTCAGCTTCCTTCATGGTTTTGTATAGAGCTACGATGTCAGGTCGTCTACCCCAAATCATTTTATCGCACTGTATAACAAAAATTTCTTGTTTTGCAACATATCCTCAGTGTAGTGCCCATACTACTTAAATGATCTGTCGAGGTTGTAATTTTTAAGAGTCAACAGCCAATGCACATTAATACAAAATATTTCCTAACTTCGAGGTGGCTAATTATTTAAATCCCTCGAGTATCCTAACTGGTTCATTATAAGCAAAAAAGCTCTTTATTCAATAATGTCAAATGTTTTAGTAATCTGCAGATCTGTGAGTATCATCAGTGTAACTTTGCCGGTCTTCATTACTGTTAAGATGTCGTCCCTTATAGATGATAGAGCGGTTGAAGTAGAATGCTTTCTCTTAAAGCCTGGTATTCCAGAGTTGATGATGTTATTGTTTTCTATTGTTGGATGAACTTTTAAGCATAAGTCGGTAGTAAACTGTATAATAAAAATTCGTCGAATATCCTTTATGGAAACGGCGGGGTTTGCTTTGGGAACCCTGTTGATCCTTGCTATTTTAAATATTGATGGAAATCTATTTTCCTCAATGCAAGATCTACCAGTTTTTGGTATCTGGCCGGAATACCGTACAGTACATTGAATATACCTGACCTGAGACTTTGCTGCTCTGATGAATGTCTTGGAAGGCAACTTTCTAAACAGACAATAGCATGTTTTGCTAAAAAAGGGAGTTTAACCAGGACGTTAGACTAGATTCTCTTCGACCCCGGCAATCTTCGAGGAGTCGGTCCACCCTTGTTGACAAATGAAATTTTACTTTATCGAGGTCGTAGTGCAGCCTGCCAAGATTTGAGTGAAGCATATTATTAGTCAACCCTAGACTTTCTTGTGGATAAGAGATGTTTGTAAAAGTTACGTTTTGCATTTGCAATTGGCTTTTAACTATATTTTGAAGTGTTCTTAGGTTGTTCTACCCGCAATTATTGTTTCATTGTCTTGCTTGCTTTCTAATCTTGTTCCTCTGAACCTGTAAGTCGTTAATGGTTGTATCTTTGAGCCAGGGGGTTTGGGATCTAGTTATTTCATGCTTAGTAGTTGAGCGTGACGATTCATTCCATCAAGTAGTAATTCCGTTCTGTCGTTAGTAATATCTTCGGCACCTTAAGCAATTTAAAGTATACTAAGAGAAAAAGGTTTTAGATCTCCAAGAAGACGTTAGGATAAACATTTCTTTCTCTGTTTGAATTTTCTCTCGAAAGTGGTAACTCTTGCTGTTAGGAATGCAAAGACACCGTCGTGACAACTGACCAGGAGGCATGTTGTAATGCCGGTACACGATACATAACGGTGGCTGTTATAGATAACATGTCTATAAAAGTTACACTTCTCTGTGTAGCACAGTTTGGTTTGGTTACATTCTGACAGATGTATAGACATCGGCGTCCCTAGGGGAACAGAGAGCCACATTTGCCTTGGAAAGCATTGACAATATTGGTGAAAAAGGGTGTATTCTGCCCACAACGGTATCTTTGCTCCCCTGTCCCTCCAAAATCTAGCACGAAAAAGTCTTCGACGCAAAGAAAACCATGCTACTGAGTGACCCTGACCACGAGTTCGTCCGTTTGTATCTCGATGAAAGCACTGGTTGTTGGATTGTCTGATAAACCTATTACTTCAGAAAGTCTTCAAATAAGAATGAAATCTTTTCAGAATTTCTTGATAAAAGATTGCCGTACTTTTCCTTTGCCATAAAATACTTTACATTTAATCTGGTTGGCAAGACACGAATCTTTTATATTCATTGAAGCATTCAAGAAGTGAGCTTCACATTTCTAAAAGGATATTCAGTGATCTAGACAGATTTAGTGAATCATGAATTTTGCCTTAGTGTTTTTCTAACGACCCTTGGATTCCTGGGTAAGTCCTAAATTGTGACGATTATTCCTTTGCCAAATTAAGCATCCGTCTAAATTTCTAAGTGGACTTTTAGTGGCTGTTTTTCAGGGTTGAGAATTTGATGTGCGTAATATTCGTTCTTCGTGAGAGAACTTTTATTTGGCATTTAGAATTCAAAACCATAAGTTTAGCTTTTAAGATTGTAATTTTAACGATCACTTGTTGATTTCATGAACTTAATTCTTTTTTCGTAAGAAAAATTTTATAGGAAAACGAAGCTGAATGTTATTGAAAATTGGACACCAAGTTAAAAGCAAACAGAGGCGTTCTTCTACCAAGGTCTTAAGAAAATCAAATGAGCGAGTAACCTCTCCGTCAGACAGACGCAGACACAAAGGCACATGGAGACACAGATACACTGATACATGGACACAGACACAGAGATACAGACACACAGGCACACAGGCACACAGGCACACGGACACACAGACACACAGACATACAGATACAAAGACACTCAGATAAATGGACACACGGAGACACAGACACACAGACACACAGGCAAAGACACACGGACACACCGGCAAAGACACACGGACACACAGATACACAGACAAACAGGCAAAGACACATGGACACACAGGCAAAGACACACGGACACACAGGCAAAGACAGCAGGACACACAGGCAAAGACACACGGACACACAGAGACAAAGGCAAAGACACACGGACACACAGAGACACAGGCAAAGACACACGGACACACAGAGACACAGGCAAGGACACACGGACACACAGAGATACAGGCAAAGGCACACGGATATATAGAGACACAGGCAAAGACACACGGAGTAACGGGGAAGTAGTCAGTATTATCCGATAGTCCTATTCGCAACGATCCCTTATGTTTACGTTACATAACCCTGGCATGAGAGTCTAAAAATTTTACTATGCAAAATTATATATATGATACGCATATCGTGTCCATAAAAGCGATTTTTATTAAGGACAGATTAAGAATTTTTTATCCTTAAAATTGGCATAAATTTAGGAATAGATAGCCTAAGGGCCTAAACAACGCATTTTGCCGGTATTTAGTCACATCTGAAACATTCGGATAAGTTTAAGATAATGCGGATCTATTTGTCTCCCTTTCCATCTTTGAGAGTCGTTGCTAGGTCCCTACTTTACTTCAAAATTACCAGTTCTTATATAAAAAGCGTGCACCGGGTAAAGCTGGGCTTTCAGAGACATTTTTCTTACGTCTTCTAAGCATAAAACATATGGAAATATAGCACTTTGCTAACATATTTTGGATCAGGGATGCCGGACTCAACATCACTGTCAAATTTGAGTGGATAAACCCAGCCCTTTTTTTAGTGAGGCATGCTGTGGATCAGAGATACTATGTTGAAATGCGCATGATGATGATACTTTAGATTAAAGAGATTCTTCTCCTATCAAAATGTTGATAAATGCGTCATATTTACAAATTTTGCGAGAGCTTTGAAACAGGATTTTTTCTTGACACTATACGCTGTGTACACTATGAAAAGCAAGCAATTGACAGGATGACGTGTTGCATAACTTTTTATTCTGGACTACTATACAGATAGATGATGTAAGTCACTAGATGGTTTTGAGGGCCATGAATCTTCCTGAAATAGTGGATGCAAAGTTTGGCAAAGCGTGATGATCATTCTCAAGGACAAACAGCACAACTTGAATTGATGAGAAAGATATCGTTCTGAAATCTACCAGAAAGTTTTGAAATTCAAGTCTCCTGCTGACCATTGCAGTATTAGGGAAAGAGTAGAGAGAGCAGAATGTGGACGACTATGAATGTTCGAGTTGAGCAGCCCGACCGAAATTTTTCATCTGTTAGCAAACATTATCGAGTAGATTATAGCAGTACCGTTCCAGCTGAATTGTTAAAGAACTTTAACGTTCGAAAGAAATGTACGACGAAGATTGATTGTTTGGTGCATGAGATGCAATCTATCAAACAATGAGTCTCTTGTTGAATGTACAGTCGGAGTCTATCCGTGCTTAGCTTTTGACATGATAGATGTTCATCCTTTTCTATTGACGTAGTGACATAATTTCTCTGTTCGTATTTTGTGTACCTGTCTTTGATAAAAAGGAAGATGTTCCAGAACGTTAGTATGTCTCATATTTTCATTTTTATGTGTTTCTACTTTTTTTTATAAGACTGTAAATATAGCTGACGTTAAGGAAATACATATGATGACGTTTAGAAAATCACTATATTAAGACACGGAACATTTGCTACAATGTGCTACACTGGGTGTTTTTCTTGTATTGCTCTGCGTCAGTGCATTGAGCGCTCTTGCGGATGGTTATTCACTACCGTATGGACGTGTTATGAGGACGATTATCTATTTAAAGGGAAGTATATGGACACTGGTTTACCCAGCTTTATTCCGTAGTTGCTTTTGGTACATTACTCCCTAATTTTGATATGTTTCGACATGTTTTAATTCTGCAATTGTTATTCTTGGATAACAGAGGCTATTAATGGCTGAGAAACCATTATTTTTTTGTCGTCTACTGCGGGAGATGGTACTTGTCCAATTTGAGCCTCGAACCTTTATCTTAATGGCTTTGTGCCTTACTCAGGTTTCATCAAAGAAAATTCTTAATGTTGAAAGTAGAATCACTGTGCAGCTGTACATGTCATATAAATCAATGGTATCATGGAGAGGCCTTGCTTAAAAGTGGTAATCTAGATTTTTAGGTTCATTGCTAAAAGCATCTTGCCAAAAACTAATTTTCACATTAAAAATAAATCACCGTCATCCGAGGTTTCAGAGTGGGGAGGGGCCAAATGAAAGGCTCCTGAAGAAAACCTTCATGCAAAAATTGTACAAACAACAATTTTACTTTCTCGTGTATACATTAAGACAGTAACAGCTTCATAAATCAATCTAGATTGTATAAATTTCATCTTACCTGTGATCCCCGGATAGTGATACATCCATCCCTCACCCTGTTGTGACCAGCTAAGCGGCAAAACTACCTAAAGTCCAGAATTCACGACTCGCTTCAACAGTCTGCCTGCATAGTATTTAACATTTGTCACAATTGATAAACATAGAAACCCCCCCCCCCCCCCCAAAACAGCAGACACCCAATAGCGTTTGGCTTTAAAGTAAATACTTTTATACGCAGATAAAACATCACCACGAAACATCCAAGTAGCTCTAAACATTTTCAGATCAAATACTGAAGCCTATCATCTCTAGTCTTTGAAAACAGTTTACAAAAAATAGTTCCAAATATTGAGTAATAGCGTGAGAATGACAGCAGTAGTTTCCTGATCAGGGATAGGAGTGAGAAATACTGAATAAAATAAACACAAATAGTGACACGTTCTTCTACTCATGTCGGGGATTACAAATGTTTCATACACTTTAATTCAAACCATCGGCTAGGCTGGAAATGCGTGTGAAGTAAGCTAGTATCATAAGCGCCTTTGTAAGAACTACTAACAGCGTCAAGTATCCACGCATCTATAATTTCACGATGTTCTACTTTCTCAACTACTTATCTCGACTACATTCTGTCTCAGACAAATATAACAGGTAATATCACATTCATAAGGTATCCAATTTATTGCTTGAATGTATGTATCGAAGAGAGTATAACTCCAATGACGTGAGAGTTCGAGTATAAAAATAACTTCAGAGACCTAGCGTTAAAGGGCGTATAACATCGGCTTTATATTCCTTTTCAGTAATACTCGAACCTTTCCTTCATTTAAACAGACCTTAGTCATATTCCTGATTGTCATAAAGACAGAAAAGTTGAAGCGGCTACAAGTATAAGAGCTAATTGCCACTTAAAATTACTTTATCAGGTTTATACTGAATAAAAGGAAATTTGATATTTCTCTTGTTCGGTCCCTCACATTGTTGAATCTCAGCAAAAGCTGAACAAACGATGCGACCCTTGCAGTTTATACTTGCCATACATGCAGACAAAAATTGTCAATTGACAGATTAAATACATTAAAACTAACCTATCATTGCCAAGTAAAGACGGTCTTTTCTTAAGTTACTATACAGTAGTGCGATATAGGATAAGCCTAGTATAGTAACGCTTGGGAAATACAATTCAGTATTGTTTTGTGTAGCAAAGCAAAGCATAGCATTGTATAGTATAATATAATATAAAATAATATAAAATGATATAATACAATATAAAACAATATAAAATGATATAATATAATATAATATAATATAATACAATATAATATAATATAATGGTATAATGGTATATATATGGTATGTT
>JAAAKL020004310.1:0-21230 GCA_010016065.2 Carybdea cf. marsupialis auct. non (Linnaeus, 1758) | reverse complement strand
GCGCACCTCGCACTCGATGGCTCAATGTCGTCGCCAAAGATCTGCGATCCTGTGGAGTGCCTCTATCTCAAGCGGAGCACCTCGCTGCCGATCGTCAGCACTGGTGAGCACTTGTGTTTTAAGTTGGCTCTACACACCGCACATTGTTCGAGTATTAGTGAGTGAGTGTAAGTGGCGGGTGCGGCGTTTTAAGGGAAAGGTAAAGTTGAAAGTGCTTTATTGACCATTCATCAGAAAACAATAAATCTGCCTAACAGTGCCGTAGCTAGATCATCCTTGCTTAGATATGGTGATTATGCATGAGCACTAAATAGTGCAATAGTTAAGTCAACGATCCGGGAAGTCGATCCCGAACTCTCACCACCAGCTACCTATATTTTTTTTGTTTCCCTATTAGCTTCATCAGTGCCATTTTCCATATATAGCTACAATACGCTGGTACATTCAAGAAAAGATCTAAAAAACTATTAAATAGCATCTGGATATTGATGTTGATTAGATAACTATAAGAAATCAATCGAAAAATAAAAAAAATTGTAAAGTATGCAATAGATGTTATCTTATCTGACTAGAACATGATGATGATAACGACGATAATTTTTTAAATATAATGCTATTTATTATTTGGTCCTGCTACTTACAGCTTATAGCCTCATAATTTACTCATTGTAGACGCCCTACAAGTATAGCTAGGACAGTGAGATTAAAGAATCGATAAAAACAGTGAAAAGGAAATAATACGAAAAAAAACCCATAGATAATAGTATGCATTTACGTCCTTATGGAAAGATATCCACTTCTCACATTAAAGACATAACAAAATAAAGGATATTGTAAACATCTTCAATCTGTCACGAATTTTCTGAATCTGGCAAATTCCAATAGCTTTTAAAAAGTATTAAACCATTTGTCCTTAGAGTATGTAATACGTTTTCAGATAACAGAAATCCTTATTTTCAATATCGAATTTTTTGTATCATTGCAAGAAATGATTTACTCTCTCTTTCTCTCCATTACATCAGTTGCAGTCATGCTAAAATTTACATCATGGAATTTTTCAAATCGCATCTTCAAGCTTTCATATGATATTAGTGATTTTTATGACCTTTTGAAAGCTCATTTATTTATTAATTAGGGTATGTCTATCTGCAAGTACGCATCTCAAAAACGCTTATTATCCATACTGTAAATCTAGCTAAAACGAATAACGGAATAAACAGAGTTTTTAAAAAACCCATAAGGAAAGTAATGGAAATTTTTTTGTATTTAGGAAATCATCAGTACATGTTTTGGCCAGTCGTCAAAGATCACAAGTAGGTAGGTACGTCCAAGGAGATAGTTACTCACCCGTTGGGTTTAGATCTCAGAGATACTCGTCTGCAAATTTTTACATTAAAGCAAAGGTTATAGAATGGGAGAACCAGGAAATTGAGTAGAACCCACAGGCTCTTCATAGATGACCTGAAAGTATACCAGGAAAACCATACACTACGGAAAGATGTGAACGAAATCATTGTTCAGGCAAGTTATGATACCAATGCATACTACGGAGTGTCATAATGTGGAGAAATAGTAATAGAACTGGGAAAGGTGGTGAAGGAAGAAGCCTTTCCTGTCCTGGATGAGCGTATGGACTATGGATCCTGATGAGAGCGAATTTTATACATTCCTTGAAATAGAGCAAGCTGATGGAATAAAGACCAAATAAAAGAGACCAATAAAGTCGTGTTTGAAAGGGTAAGAGGAGAATTGAAGAAAAGAGTTAAGCTGCTATTGGTAACTGATCTCAGTGATTCAAATCTAGTTGCTGCCATTGATGTAAAGGTTATACCTGTTGCTGCACACGCTATGAATGTCTACAAATTTATCAAAAGGGAACTTAACAAATTAGACCAGATAGTTGAAAGAGAGCAAAGAGCCCAAAGCATGTTGGGAAAGCAAGCAAGTGAAGAGAGGCTGTAACTAAAGAGGGGAGATAGTGGCAGAGTGGTAAGATCGATGAGAGACGTATACAGGGAGACAAGATTAAGGGTGGCATGCTACATTAAAGCTACGTGGAGAAGCGAAGCGATAAAGGAGGAAAGTGCTATTGTGTCTGAAGCCAAAACTACAATGAAAGGAGTAGGAGTTTATCTGAAATTCGAGTAAAATGAGATTCAACCGTCCTAGCTCGAGTGAAGTATTTGCTGAACCAACAAAAAGACAAAGCTCCTACACAATATCCCAACTCAACTTGTTCTATTCTGGCCTCGTTCGTTTGCTCGAAGTAAGGATTAGTCACGTTATCACACGTTATTTACTCCAAAGTTTAGGGAGTTTTGTATTCTTTTATTACTCAGTTTAATCTAGCGAGCGTTCACGAGGCAGGAAACTTTAATTTCTATGAAGCAGGGAAAAAGTGACTAGCAAACAGGTTTGTCTTTAATTACATTAAAAGCAACACATGTGCAAAAAAGTCTGTAATCATACCAGACCCTCTTGAGTTTTGATACTTAAAATTTTAACCGCGTGGGACCTGGCACTTTTTCTGGTCAACTTTGGTGAAGCGCGTTAGGAATCATGGTTAGTAAAACAGTGACAAGTGCTTACGTTACGAATCTGAAACGTTTCAGACCCTGGCGCTGTTTATGGTACATTACAAAAACTAAAGAGAAAAAAGGATATCTGTATAACTATCGATGGCAATAGTATTCAACTAATTGAAAGTTGCAAGCAAATTATAAATGGAGCGTAGGAGGAAAGAGATCTAGTTGACGTAAATGAGCACAGCTTGTCTAATCTGGCAAGAGCACTTTTAAATTATCGAAAGTTAACCAATATTGCACTGAAGAGGATAAAGCACACTGTCGCAGAGGCATGTGATGGCAACAGAGGTGAAAATGAAAGTAATCAAATTAGGTTTGATCAGCGTTCACAAGAAAGAGTAATTGCAGAGGAGAGCAATTTGAGTGGTTATGGAACAAATCTGGAATGAGGGAGGGAAGGACAATTTTTAAGTAAAGAAAATAAAGTGGCCATGAGGATCAACGAATTATTTCAAATTGGAAATAACTACGATGGACTTTGCTTTAGAAGGATTGAAAACCATAGACTGTTGAGGAGAGGAGAGGTTAAAAAAGGAAACAAAGTTAGTTTACATACAGAAAAATAACATAATTAAAACAAATGCTGTAATGAAAGTGCAAGTACAAGTGCATACTACACGGGTGAATTAGGACTGGAAAAGGTACTCGAACCTAAGAGGTGTGACAAAGGGCGGAGAAGATGGGAAAAAATGATTAAAGAGAGAGGTATAAATGGGAAAAAAAGGAAAAGGAGAGTGAATTACAAACGTAGTGGTTTGAAAGTATGAAATATCAAAAAGGGGTTAGGATCTACTATCGAAGAAATATAATAAAGACTTGTAGTCAAGATTACAAATGTGAAGAGATGAGAAGAAAGAAACTCCAAGTTCGGACTCCTTTCTTCAAAAATACCCGGAAGTATGTTTACCAAGACATGAATGAAAGGATTAATGATAAACATTTCACCCCTGAGATTGACGATAGAAATATTTTGGGTGTGATACATAGGCGCCGAGTTTTAATATTCCAAAGCGGGTAGGGGATGGTTGGCGGGGGGTTGCTAAAAACTTTAAAATTGGCAAAAAACCCGTCACATCCTTCCTTCGTTTTATCTGTTCGTATTAGAAATTTATAAATCGTATACTATAAAACAATAAGAGCTTCTTACATAAAACAAAAAAGATAATTTTTCTGAGGGGGGTGAGCACCCACGTAGGATTTCTGAGGGAGGCTCAAGCCCCAAAGATTCCAAGTAGTCGGCGCTAACTCTTACATCCTTTGAATTTGAAATGAGAACTATGATTCCCATTTACAAGTTGAGTCTTCTTGCTTGCAGAATATTCAGAGTAAAAACTAAACTATTTTGTGGTGTGCTTGGGAGGTTCCTTTGGACCTTAGATAAAGTATTCCCAGTTATAAAAGGTCAAAAGGCTCCATTGGTAAAATGTATGGGAAGAAAGACTAACCTTTTTCTGTAATAGATACTGATAGACATGATTTTTAACCAGTTGGAAGTTATATTCAAAGGGCAAGCAAGGAAATATGAGAGAACTCTAGGGACAAGAATCACGAAGAAAGAAGATTGAACTACTTGCCACAACAAGATGTTTGGACAGGATGTATATGTCGTGGATGCTAGCCTAGTCGAGCTGTGGAACCTTTTATAAAGATTGTAGTAGTGAAAGGGAAGGGGATTACTGAGACAAGAAAAATGAGGAAAGAAGCTTGTTGTCTAGAACAGCTTACCATAAAGAGGGGTTTTAACAATAGATGAATGTCACGTGAGATGTGAGGTCTCAGAAATAGAGATAGCGATGATATTTCTGTAGAACAAGTACCCAGAAGAGGAAAATGGGAAATGAATAAAGTTTGTATCGTGGTGGTGAGATAGAGGGTCAACTTTTAGAACGAGATCACATTCGATTGCAATATCACCTTTCATATTGCGATGCTATATACAGCAAAGTAGATTAAAGATATTATCTCAAGTATGAGCCCAGATATTATAACAATACTCTATACAGGGGCGCAGGTGGAATTATAGAGATGCAAAAATGTTTTCAGAGTGAGTTAGTTTCTGGTACGAATGAGTAAACCAGCTTTTATAGCAGAAACGTCAGCTACATGTCACCAAAGGTGCTAAATCTATAGCAGATTGCATCTATTTATATCTTGCATCAGCTAAAAGTCGATACCTTCCGGCAATAAAAATCAACAGAAATGCTTACCAAGGCATGTTTCTATGTGTGTTCAACCAGTACCTAACTTCTATGAACTCAGACTGATATTTTAACACGAGTGTGCGTCATTTCCTTTTCAAACCGAATCCTCTAACTTAAGGCAATCACCACTTTGCCTTTCTGAATGACTTGATTCAAGGCAAACTCAGTGTCTAGTACTCAGTCTTGCACTTCCTTGGTATAAAATAGTTATGTCTTGCACTTATAATCTTACTAACTCGTATTCCAAATAACCTCTCCTTCATAATAATAATTCTCTTTCTTGTTTCCCATTTGCCATCTTTTCATTATAACAAGTTTGTTTCAAGCTAGAGTCAAGTTAATAACTAACACGTGGCAGATTGCAGATTGTTAATTATAGTCTTGAAAACATATTGATTGTATCTGACAAATCTGACAGCATTAACCTGGGAGAATAAATAGTAAAAGGGAATCTGGAGCTCCACCCTCACAGTGAGGTCTACATCTTAATAAGCAATATTTAAACCAGTACTCAATTAACATATGTTTTTGGTGGTACATAGGATCTTTGCATTGCAAAGGGTAGTGGCACAAAACATTAAAATTACGATTATGTAACGTATTTTTGTTTTGGAGGAATCTGTCAAATTTGGAAGGTGCTGTGAGGTGCATTTATCAAGTCTTTTTGACAGTATTTAGAAAACAAAATTGATAACGCATTACACTGTCACACTCCCTGTTGGTATAAACAGTTTCATCAAATTTGAGGACATGAAGATTCGCAATTGTAATGATGCTTACCAAAATTCTGTTATCTGAAACCAGTTCATAATATTGCTGGGACATAGATGGCCACGCTGCAGTTGTGGAATTTGTCCGGACACTCTGCAGTATGAAAGAAAACGTTATGAAATGTATATTGCTCTTCTTAAGCAAAAGAAATCATAAACAAACTCTCTCTACGGCAACATATGACATGTGTTATATTTATAATGTTGATTTACGAATAGGAGCATAAATTGTTGTTGTTATTGTTGTCGTTGCTGTTTTTATTGTTGTTGTTATTGCCGTTGTTGTTATCGTTGCAGCTGCTGCTGCTGCTGCTGTTGTTGTTGTTGTCGTTGCTTTTGTTTTTATTATTATGTCATTTCCAGCCCCGCAGTCTTAAAAAACTGCTAGGACATATTCACATTCGCTGACGTAAGAGCAACAAACTTAACATACATATTTTTCCTATTCTTTACGAACTTACAAAGCCTTAGATATTTGCTACACATGGTGTAATTACGTCGTAATCTCCTTGATTTGGTGATTTGATGTTTTAGTTATCATTATAATATAGTAAGAATTAGGTTTGTAACTAAAAATATTTTTTGCTTTGCCATCCATTTAGTATTGATTTTGCGAGTCCAGTGAAATCTGTACCATACTTTACAAACAACCTATAACTTTTCTGTTTCATTGTCGAAATCCTTTAACATTTTATGTGAACAGCTGGCACATTTAGCGTTCATTACATTCTCCCCAACATTACACTACCAAACTTTGTTACAAATAACTTTATCTTTGCTGTACTTTGCTATGAAACTGGTTTTTTCAATCGAACTAAATTATTAAATTATATATATTCTTCATTCGTTTGTTACTCACCGTAACCAGCTACATGCTGTGCTTTATCAAGTGCATTTCATGATTGGAATCACACAACGTGCAGCGTGGCTGAAGGCTACCACAAACTGAATCTCCACCGGCTTAAAACTATTGCAGCTTACAATGAAGTAGCTTGCATGAAGATCGATGATTACATGATGCGTTTATGACAATATCACCGCCTGGACTTTGTTTCCTTATTGACAGGAGCCATCAGACGTTATATCATATTTATGAGAAAATGAGGTATAAAGTGATGTGATTGGTTGAGTTGTGGGATAGTGCTTCTATTGTCTGTATCGGCGGGTTTCCAAGGCGTGTTTCCAAGGCGTGTTTCCTAAGCGAGCCTCAACCGTGGCTGTGTAGCATTGCGAGTCATCAGCTTCCCTACATTTTGGCGACAGAGTGATGCAATGGCAGGGAGCAGGGGAAAAGGGGGCTTCATGCCTCCCCCAAAAGATTTTCAAATCTCAATTTTTGTCCCTGACCACTTTTAAGCTGTTTCAAAATTGAAATTGATTGCGACAGGTTGTCACATTCACAGCAAAATATTATGCATATTGAGACATACGATAGGTTTTGCTTTTGCATACTGTACATGCCTAGACAGAAAATATTTCAACCAAGCCTACTTGGCCCCTCTAATCTGCTTTATCTTCCCCCATTCCTGAATGGTATGAGGTTTTCTTAACAGTCGATGGGTTGAATATCTATTCAAAACTCTAAACGGAATTATTGTTGATCCTAGATCTACAACATATTTAAAGGGGGTTAACGAAGGAGAATAATAAGAGCTGTCTCAAAACGTAGTTGAACCAGGTACATTTCTTCCAAATTACTTTCAGCTTCCATGAAAACGCATTGCGTATTTAATTAGAAACATTCAATAAATTAACGTTTAAATAAATTAAAATTATATTCAGGATAACGTAAAAACGCTTTCATACTTTTTTTTGCCATACTTAGATGTTTTTTGCTGTAAATTATACCATGTGTTTATTATTCCGTACTTTATAAAGTCAGGGACACGCTTGGAACTTGAAGATTTAAGCTTGTTTAAAACATTTATGATCACGGGGGTTAATTGTGTAGCAATTCGTTTGCATACCTTAACATGATAGCATGTGCTCAGATAGGTACTCAACAAACCTCATATTAGCCTAATATACAGTTAGTGCCCTTTAATTCTTTATTAAGGCTCGAGCTAGCTATGTTACTTGCTTGACGTAGTACAAGTTGATGTAGGTAAAACTAGATGATGCTATTAATGCGGGGGTGGGATGGGGGTCAATTTTTGGGGTTGATGTTCATGAATCGTTTATCGTTAGGTTGTCTTTTACAAAACACTCATTCTTATCCAATACTATGCTCTTCGTAACACAGATGTCGATAGTAATAGATGGATTAAATGCTATATAGTGTCAGAGATTGGTTAAAAGTAGCTGTTATTTTTCAACAGATTGATGACGGCGCCTGCCTTTATGTGCAAGCCGGCCTAAATCCTTTGCTAACCCTTCTGTCCGAATTAAAAAACGTTCATCAACTTGTATCTGAAAATTAATTGACACCGACTCTTGTTTTCATAAAGTTTGTTATAACGTTGATGATCGTGTACTTCAATTAAATATCAATTACAAAATAGAAATGAACTATTGGTGCTTAATATCATACTCACATCAAAATAATAACACAGCGTTTAGCACTCCTGTCTACCAGTTTAACCTAGCCATGTGAACTTCTTTATTGTGTTGAAAGTCTGAACAATTCAGAAAATTCAAAGGGCCGCCAAGACAGAAGGTAAAGAGATTTAGCAAGAATTTTAACATTTGCGCTGGTAATGTGAGTAAATCTTTTCTATAAGAACGCTAAGTCTCTGACGAACAGATGGTAATCTTACAGTTCATCTTGCTATCCATATTGTATGAAATAATTACAAACTGCATTCCTTAATATCAACGTACGAGGAGTTATTGAGGAAGTTAATTCAAGGCTTAGAGAGACTCCAACAGGATGAAGGTTAGAGCTTCTTCCAGACGCATTTGGTGAAACTCAAAACAAAGATGTGACACACTTCAAAATCTGATTATCCTATATTAAAATCCTACAATAATATTTCAGGCACTAACATGTGTGACATGTTTTTTATGTCCTCCCTGATCTTTATTGAAACGGGCAACATTCTCCGCCCGTCTGACGACGTTTAAATTTAAGCATGCACCCGTTGCCATGAAAATGGTTTACGAGAAGGAAAATGTTGACCTTTCATCGTTTTAATTTTCTGGCTATGTAATTATAAATTAACTATAATATTTTGGACTTTGATTAACCATTAGTAAGGAGTTCAAAAGGTAAGAAGAGTTTGGTGCTTCCGTTGTTTAAAGGAGAGTAGATGGTATTTGTTAGGATCAGGTACTTGAATAACTGCTTCTACACACTGCTTCCAACCCGGACGAGATCACTATAAATCATTCATTCAATACATCTGGTTATCTTTAAATACTGCAGAAGTGCAATTCACAGCAACCTGGGTCAAAATGTACGCTTTACATGCAAGCCACATAAGAGCGATCTTTTTAATACCAGTCTAAGACCTGGAAAGGCTTACCTTTTCTTGCCTGGTGGTTGTTCTTTCATTATTAAGGTCCTCTTTCTTCTTTTTTCCCTAATACGACTGAAAGTAAGCATACAAAATAAGAATCAAACTGTGTGCATGTAAATACTGACGACCTCAAGTAATCTCTGACGTCATTATCGATGATCTGTATTGCAATTTAGTCAAGCAGTTGAAAGTTTAAAATAAACTTAGGTTTTCTTTGTTGTTAAAACTATCTGATAGATTGTAAGCGGTTCGAGATGTTAAACTGATAGATAGGCTCAAAACTGGAAGATCATGGTAAGCTATTGCATGAAGAGAATTCAGATTTTAATCAAGAATGGCAATATTAAGAAACGACAACAGAATAAAAGTTCAAGGGAAGCTCTGGATGCATGTTTTAAATAATATTGATTACAAAGAATATCAACTTAGGAGTTAGAGGAATGAACTAATTGATCAGGGCTTTTTTATAGCTTTTCTTTTGTATCATACAACGATACTTTTCCACACAAAAAATTTATGAAACAGCCTTGACATTACTAGGAATTAAACATGAGCTTAGTCAACTATAACGAAAAACAGTAAATATGAATCACAATGGATGTTATTACGCTATATATCTAGATTTGTATGAGAAAATGGCAAACATTTTTCGTCACTATACTCTGAGAAAGTTGTGACCACCCCCTTAATTATGCTGGTTTTTAAATTATTATTTTAAACTCAAATAGAAGTTAGGAAAAATAACGAAATCTCAGGCCTATGATCTCTATCACTCAAGAGTTATCAGAGATAGAATTTGCTGCCTATATTACCCCAAAAAAGTTGACAACGCGCGTAAAAAGTGCTTTAATTCTCGTATATTTGTCACATGATGCAATATAGCAGGACTGTTGATTCAGCTATTAAATATAGAGAATATGTGTACTCTTGGTATTAGAGATGACGACGTCAAAGCACAGTCAGTAGTTGACAAATACCTAAATACCATTCAGCAAATCATCGTTGAAATATCATTATCTAAACGTAAAATGTTGTAGGCTTTGTGTAGGTTTAATAAATATTGAACATGGAACTTTCATGCAATTTACATGGTTTGTGGCCCCAAAACAAGTTTATGTGGAGGTTTTTCTCTGCAAAAGTTTAAATTTATTTATGGTTGACTTTATGCATGGAATATAAATATTAGTTACCTTTACGAAAAATTTTTAACTACTGTTTTCAAAACGGGTTTTAGTTTAGTTTTAATGCGACAAAGGGAAAATTTCAAAAATGTTTCAAGAAGAATAGTCAAGTTGCTCGTGAGACATCAACAAAAATGTATAGACCCACGGGGTTACCTTTCCCTCTTCCCTAGCCTAGGTGGGATTAAGCATCCAATAGAGTACTTGCCCCACCGTTTCAAAGGTGATCATTGCCCCATAGCAAGTCCCTCTTTTAAACGGAGTGAAGCAAAATTGTGAAGAGCACAGAAGCATAATCATTAGCCACATGACGAAGAAAGTTTTGAGGCCGATGAAAGATTGTGGAGGAGAGGGAAAGATGCGTACAGGCGTAGTTTGAGATTAGGAAAGAAAAAGGAACTATACATGCATTTTTTGTAAGGTCAGTTATAGAAAAGGTCATAGAGAAGCAGGAAAATTTACACATGTGTTTCCTTGGCTTCGAAAGCGCTTTGATATGGTCCTATGTAAAATTCGGTTGGAGGGCTTGAAAGGATTTGGTGCAGATACCGCAAATGTAAGATTGATGACCAACCTACACTGGGAACACAGAACAGCGGTGATAGTGGGTGATAATAATAGCAACTGGGTTAAAATATAGACGTGGTGGGGCAGAAGATTGTGCTGTCCCTAAACTTGTTCTCGCTCTATTAACTGGTGGCTACTGATTGAGAACCTAGAGGGTGTTAAAGTTGGTAGGATATGAGGGTGATACGGTGTTGATCTTAAAGACTGGGAAAATTTGCAGAGACTAGTAGATAGGTTGATAGTAGAATGCACAAGGATTGGTTTAAAAATTAACATCTGCAAAACAGAAGTGACGAGTGTGACCAAGATGGAGCAAAAATTGATGTCAGGTGTATTCAAAAATGGTCAGAATGTGAGACCGGTTAGCTCTTGCTGGTACGTGAGAAGTCTGGTAAGTAAAGTTAGAAGATGCAACGTGGAAAGAAAAACAAGGGAAGCTATAGGAAAAGCTAACTTTCGACAAACGCAAAAATATTTTTAGTTAATATGAGTCAGAGTACGGTATTCTGCTTTAGTATTAGTAAAAAAAAGGGGAAACCTTTGGAGACGGCAGAGGTGTAGTTTTTCAGAAGAATATAAAGGATACCATGGGGCTATCGGTATCAAGTAGAATTGGCCAAGAGGTGTGGCCGATGGCAGGACTGATGAGAAAACTGGCGGCCATCGTGAGGAAACGACAACTTGTGATCCTGGGCCATGTCTTGGGAAGCAACAGCAAGGAGAATAACTCCCTTGTAGAATTAATTTAAGGGTGAAAAGCACGAGTTTAGCTCAGATTGAAGTACATTGATGGAATTAAGTAAGTTATGGGATGCGAAAGAGTAGAAGAAGTGGTCTAGGTAGCAGAGGACAGGTGAATATGACACTTGTCTACAACGTCAACATTGACACGGCACTGGTGCAAGTAAAAGTGAGGATCCGTATTGAAATTGAAATGTAGATAAAATGTCTGGTTTGGGTCAAGTTACACAGTCAAGTCTGGCTAAGTCGACATTACATAGGAAATATCACTCAAATTGCACTGTACTTGTGTTCAATGACGTTTATCATGATTATTGTCATTCGCGTATAAAGTTGAGAGGCTAGAGGACGGTAAAAGCAAGCAAAAGTTGTACAAGACAAGAATTTATGCATAATAAAATTGTTAAAAATGTTGTATTTATAGTTAATGGTAAAGGGATGTACAAAATTTGTGACATACTATCTCAATAATGCAATATCAGACCGGAAGGAGATTGGTATCAAGAAGGAATTTCGGAACAAGTGGAATCTGGTCACCTTACAATAAGGTCCACGGTAAGTCAAGATACTAGACATAAAATTATAATTTCTACTAGAATTAGTATTTAGAGTATATTCTCTCTCTTATGGTTCAACTTGAACCCAGTTCAAACTATGTTGTTTTAAGATTCCACGGACTGGAGTGGTGTCATTGCACTAGTACTTCTGCCGGCTATGCCAGGCTACATATGCCACTTAGGTATCGGCAGGTATATCTATTCAACTATTACCTGCACATTTTGGGATTCGAGGTGAATACGCCACAAAACAGTCTGAGGTAGACCGGTGCCTGAAGAAGCCTTCATAAATCTATGGTTATAATAGCATGAACCTAAATAACTTAACATGAGTTTATTTTACGGGTTTCGAAAAAATTGATAGATGTATATATATATATATATATATATATAAATATATATATATATCTATCTATCTATATATATATATATATATATATATATACAATGACTGTAAATAGCTACTTTACATACAATAAACCTATTTTGGGGGAAAAACAGTTTATTCTAGGTGTTTATGTAAGACTCTTCGTAGGGAATAATTGTGACGTCATTTTTCACGCACTTTTGTAAAAATTATCTGCAAGTTACTCCTTAAGAATTTGAGCAACGCATTTCCCAATCGTTCTTATTATATAAGGAATAATAGAGAACTACTGGTTAACTATGCCCTCCTTCTATTCTTGATAATAACGCAAGCGTTTCATATTTTGTTATATATATAACAATATATTTCATATATTGTTTTTCTTAACAGATGCACACAGGATGTTAAAGCAGACCTATCTTTTCAAGAGTCAGTCAGGAAATTAGCTTTTAGGAAGACAGGTATTTCAGTCAAACCATGTTGCAAAGGACAGAGATATTCCAATCTTCTCAGGAGGAATGGAGAACACCATGGATCATGTCAATACAGCCAGAACCAGCAAGATTGGGCTGTCTCAAAGAAGATGCCTAGTTCCTGCAAAAGTGATACGTGCACACTGTAGAACCATGATAGGTATAGACTGAAATCATACAAATTTAAGAAAAAGAATCTACTTGAAAAAAAAGACATAAAGCCACCGGAAATAACCCAGGAAACATCCCGCTGAAATATTTTAAAAGCTTAATGATTATTTCTGCACATCAGGAAAGTAGGAGATACTAAGCATGATTCTTAGGAGACGCATAGTTTGGACAGAAAACGTTTCACTAAATCTTACAGCGCAAAAAATTGACACAACTCTTCCCCTAAAGGCTTCACAGTATCGAACGCTCCGAAAACGATACACAAAAAAGTATTATGAACGTTGAGGCGGGAAGTGGTCTGATTAGAGTAAAGAGATCAAATCTTCGGCTGTTACTTCAAATAATTTTTGTCAACAAAAGGGTCAAAGTAATTTTGTATTAATAAAATTACTCTACTCAGGAGATTATAGGGGTCTGGGCTCGTGCTTTGCACACGGGCTACATCTTACTGTTCGGGATATATACTAATGGTCTAATTACTCGGATGAACATATAAGCGATGGGATAACAGGTGCGGAAACGGAGGACTATGATAATGACAGTAAGGAAGTGAGGATGATCAAGAGGATAATAGTGACAAAAGCGACGCCTCTAAAGTGTCATAAGTCCATGATCATATACAAATATTTAGCAGCTGTGCCATAACAGTAGTGAGAAGAAAACTTACCAAAGTTGCAGTGAAGTTTCTCATTAGCTTGCTTACAAAACGGTAAGTTACAGGGCTATAGCAAAGCTGACTAAGGTAAACCTGTGTTATCCACAGAAATTTTAAAAATTCGGTGAAATATGACGGTGCCAATGATGGGGCATTTTGCTGTGATTTAATTTCTGTCTGATTTAATTTCATGTCATCAGTGTCATTTTCTTAGCAAGCAAGCAGGTTAGCAACCGATATATCATGGGTTCGCTAGTTTCAGTTTTTGTAGCCGTTTCTAGCCAGTGATACAAGTTTACTCAAAGCTAGCATCATTTTTTTGCATTCCTCATCTCCTTACGTTAACAAAGACGCTCTATAGATTTCCCTCCTTTCGAGTAGGAGCAACACTCAATCAACAACATGGGTAAAGAAGCCCTGGGAAATTATTCCAATAGTTTCATAAGCTATACATGCTGAAAGCATCACAAAAAAATGGATTTTAGACAGATGAGATGCATCAAGGATGTTCAAGAAAAGACAGCCAGTCTTGTAAGCAGACTCCATCCAACGACCAAATCTATCAAGATTCGAACAGGACACTACCTCGATAAGTATTGTACATGGAGCTGAATGACCTTTTTTAATTGAAGACACATCAATGGGGGTGGCTTTCAAGAGGTACATGCATGCTGTTGACGCCAGCTAAAATGTTACTGCTGACAGTTTTGACCATTTTATTCAAGAGTTCAAAGTATTTGACGAAGAGAAATTTTAGGGTAATTTGGATTGCGATAACAAGTACATGTTCTCAATCTCGAGCAAAAAGTGAAGGGGAACAAGCATTTTCGGAATCAGATTCCTTGACACAAATTTCAGCGTGTGAAGGTCCGACAAACTGCTGGAGATGTACAGTTATGAAATTGTACAATCAGAAACATGCTTAAAATGCGTTTGATTGTAAGAAAGATTACAGATATCATTAACCAGAAAACCGACGTTAGAACGGTCTAGAACATTCTTGTGAATCTAATTCTTCCAAATGAAATTGCGAGATACTGAAAAGAGAGAGATCAACATAACAACCAAGAAAATCAAAGAAACCATTCATTCCCTACACTACCGTAACTATATTAACAGCATATCTAACAATCTCCCACACATATGGTTCAAAGCAATATCGATGAAAAGACAAGGAGCAAAAAATAAACATGGCGCCACCTATTCAACAGGTTCAAACTACTTCCTCGGAGGTCCGCAATCTATCAATATAAATTCAGCGAAAGTTTCAGAGTCCATTAGCCTGAAGAGGGGAGAAGTAAGTTCTGACATATAAACATAGAATCGTAATGTATCTTAACTAACTGATATTTATTTGTCGAGTGAGACTAACTGACGCCTGCTGATATCGTGAACTCACTGTCACAGTCGTTGCACAGTGAGCATCGTAAACTCTCAAATAGTTAATACTTTTTATCATAGGCTCTCCAGCTAGTGGTAGAAGGACTTTACTATCTACGTAATGGCTGACATTACATTTTCATTCACTGGCACATTTATGGCTTGATCTAACATTAACAAAATGGTAAAAAAACATTTTGGTTTAGGTGCTATGATTCATCCGGTATGGGCCTTGCTGTCTATTAATGTCATAGGTCAACACAGACAGAAATAATATTTTGGCAAAGTTTATTACCGATTTTGTCTTGCAATTAAGGTATTTTTTACAATAGAAAATCAAAATTTATTTTCTTTTAAAAATGATAAACAACGGCATGAATTCATCATTTCATTCTTAATTCAAGGATTAAATTCCTTACAAAGAAATTTTCACTTTTGAATGTAGCCTATCGCAGTTAACATTTTTTAACAACACTACCATTTTTTAAACACATATTTTGAATAGACTCGTTTATCGATTAATCTTTAGAATACCACAGTCTGGTGACAGATATTATCAAGAGTATGGACTAACATACTTTAAAGTTTTTAATACCTACTGAAGGGAAATGCCAGGCAAACGATTTTTAAGGAGGGGGGGGGGGGTCTAAAAAGATAATCCTGCCAACACATGAGAGTGAAGATAATTTTGAGCAATAAACAATGCTGAAATCCAGTTGATAATCATCATCATCATCAACGTATAAAACGTCCATTTTCCATGCTAGCATGGGGTTGAACGTGGGTTTCGTGATAGCAATTTTCCACGCAGCTCGATCCAAAGTAAGGGGTTTAGCCACTTTTAATTTGCGTAAGTCCTTCGTGATGTTATGCTCCCACCTGTTGCGCGGTCTTCTCTTTCTAGCTGTACCAGGAACAACGAGGTTTCTACGCTTGCTAAGCTCATAGTCAGCTTTTTCCACAAGTCCAAAATATTTAAGTCGTATCTCTCTCATTTGATTTGATATGCTGTCAATACACAGCCTATTCCTCTACTCCAAGGATGGTATTGCATCTTTCAATCTTGTCACACATCCATCTAACCATCTGCATTTCGGTGCGCTCCATTTTGCGAAGATCTTCATCTATAAATAAATAACTATGAAACTTGTTTTTGGAGGCTTGAACTATGAAGTAGAGAAAAGATGCTGTTGAAATACCTCTGGGGTAAAAACATGCCACACAAAGTAGAGAAGTAGAGAAAGACTGCTGTAAACTTTCTCAAACCTCATTGTGCTTCAGTGCCAGAACACTCTGTACTAAAACTTTGCAATCTTCAATATCATGTCGAAGTCCCCGGATGCTTGCTAAATATGTAAATTGAAGTGCATACATGAAGATTACCTAACGATGTTTTAAAGAAGACCTCTGCTGCCTCGATTTTGAAGTTTTAAAGTGCCTCGAGTTTTTAAAAGATACAAAATGTGAAAAAACTCATTCTGACCAAGATGTGCTAACTTGAATGTTGGTTATGAGCGCAAGGTATTTGATGCTTAGGACTTATGATTTACTCTTCCAGACACTGACAATGGCACAATGCCATGGGTTGAAATTTTTGCTAAAGGTTCATAAAGCTTTCAGTCTCTGGCAAACTATCTTCCGGTGTTTCGCAAGGATTTATTTTAGGCCCTAGTATTTCCTTACCTTATCCCAAAGGCCATCGTGGATAATCTGTTTTTGTACGCTGATACCTCCTATCGCCTTATCATAGGCAAAAACCTTGAATCAATAGAGAAACATTTAAACAAATACTTCAACACCTTGTGAGACTGGTTTAATCAGTTACCTCTGTATTCACTTGTACGACAAAAAGCAGAATTTCTTGTATTTAGCAATAATAAGATATGAAAGGATAAAGAAAAATCTTTGCTATAAGAGGATGGAGTGGCACTCTGTTCAAAAAGGATGCACATGTCACATATCTAGAGTGTTCTCTTCATTAGAACTTACTGCTACCTCAATGATGACGAATGTTCTCTTCAAACTTCATAGGACACTAAAATTTTGTTCAACAAAAACTGCTTTTATCACTCACTGTGGAGACTTTCTAATGCGTTGATTCGGCCGAATTTTATCAACAATCCTGGACAAAAAGAGGCTCAGTTTTAACAAAATTTCGGTGAAAATAAAACAAACCACACAAGACACTAACCACATGAAAGTTGTGTCCATTCCTTGTTTCTTTTATTTCCTAGACCTCTCCGATTAGTAGCTGGGAGGTCCGACATGCAAATCTCCAAAATGCTTTTTTTCAAACTTCACAATAGTTTGGAAAGCGAGTTAGGAAAGTGTGCATATTTCAAAGTCAAGCTTTGTAGGCATGCACTGCTTGATACCTATTTCAACATTGAAAGTTAAAAAAGCAAATCTGAATTAAATTAAATAGATGTCTATGCTTTACAGAATTTCTCATGGTATAGCTCATTAACGTGTCCAGGAATGTATGTAATTGCAATAAGTGTCTGCCAACAAGCCCACTATGCCATTTTAAAATAGCAATAAATCCAACTAGGATTTTGCTTTTAGATATTAAAATTCCGAATAATATACCTTCTACTTAAAACCAAGAAGAATCAGATCATTTTAACACAAAACGGAGGAGAAATTTTCCGAAGCCTATTCGAGAAGAGTCAAACCCGCTTATTCTTCCATCACGTCTTTTTTGTGGTTTCATAAGTAACATCAACATAATCGCCACAGTGGAGGATTCGTTATGGACAAATGGTCTTTGCCATTTGCAACCTATTGAGGTGTCTCGAAATGTCTCACTCTTTTTTGTTTTTCTTTGTATTAAACAGATCGTACTTTTGGCTGGGTTGCATTCTAATCTTGTGTTTCAATAATTGTCTTTGAAATGTTTAATTATTTTTATAGAAAAAGATACATAGATTCAAACAGCTTTGCCTGACATTACTATGCCATGAAAGCGTATTTCTTATGCATTATTACAAGAGCTGCTTCTTGAACACACTAGATTTTTAGGAAACCATGTTTGGTTTAAAGTTTTCCAATGTAATCATCAAAGAAACATTTATTCGATTGTAAGAATTTGAAGGACAATGCAATAGAATAATAAATAAGACAGTAACTAATGTCTACCACATTATTTTGAAGTTAATATTTTAATATATCCAAAGTAGGAGGACATGCCACAGCACGATTCTACACTATTTATGTAAAAATGTATTGGGTTTTGAGAATTATTTAGTCGCATTGAATTGTTTAATGTAAGGAAAACAGTGAGATAAATTAAGCTGTACGTTGCAAAGTGCTTAATGCTAGCCTTTAAGTGTCTGTTAACAGTTTAGGTCTTCAAAATATTGGTAGGGAACGTGACCCTGTTCCAAAGTTACTGTGGGCCATATATGACATGTTGGATATTTATGTTTAAATGAAGGATTCACTAATTGAGCATGACAGCATTGAAATTTAATGAACTTAATAAAAATGACGGCAAAAAGTATTACATAAAACAAAATGGAGTAAAGCTTAAGTTTTACACATAATTTTAGTTCTGGAAATCCTATCGTATTTGTCAGAGCGTTAGATGCAAACATTAACAAGCTTCGCCTTAGTAAGAATAGCATATCCTTTTGTTTATAAAACAGTAACAGGTATTATATCAGGTAATTAATCAAGTAACTTTCATTTCATAAAATGTTTTTCTGAACTCTGAGAATTAGTAGGAGAGCTCTTTACTGTCACAGAAACCAGAGCCTTGAAAGTTTTGCTGACTGATTTTGTATGGTTTTACCAAACGAAGGTAATTGAAAAGAAGTTACTCTCAAATGTAAATAATCGATTATCTTTCAAGAAATAAAAAAATATTATATTATTTCTAAATATTTCACACTTGCCTTCAATATTAAGTTACAGTCATTTCTAAAATTTATTTACTCATCCACTGAGGCTTTTGGTAAAACAACATAACAAATGTCTTTGAAAAATCAAATAGTTTTATCTTGGTCTTAGAATTAAACGGCTACGAATTAATATTTCTTAAGTGCACTAAACAACAACAAATCTTTAACTTTAATTTGCTAGAGTAAATAGAAAGCTATAACAATTCTTGTTTATAAAACAGAAAATGATTTGAAAGTTGGTTAATATTCAAGTTATAAGAATTAATGTTGAGAACAAGCCTAAGCATGCTGTTGTTCACGATTTAATATTATATCAAAGTAAAATTGATGGCGTTTGGTAAACCTAACATTAGTTAAACATTGAACTGTGCTTGTTAAAAGAAAAATGTTAATGATTTCGCTGCTTTTGCTAATCAATTGGTTAAATAATATAAACTACCAAGTAAATTGGGACTAAAACAAAGAAAGCTACAAACTGTTTGTTTCCAAACCTCCAAATTATATTTCCCGACATGTAAGTAGCCCAGTTTTTGCTAATGGCGCAACCCGTTGAGCGCAAATAAAAACAGGTAATTAACCTATAGTCAGGTTAACACACCTAAGACAGATTTTGTTTATTGTTTTTACACTCAATTAACGTCAATAGTAACTGTTTGAACATTGTAGACTTAGGTCGAGGTCCTACAAATTCGTCTTAGGGGCAGTTTCCACGCTTACTCAAAACATAAATGAAAGGATTTGGTTTATAGGTATTACGTTAAATCCAGAGAAGAACTTTCAGCATGCTAGAAGGTGTTACCTGAAGCAGATGCAAAAACCCTTCAGCTCAATAAAATGTTCTTATACTATTATGGGCATCTTGGGCTTTGAACCACGAGTCTCATTACCTGATTAATCAGCTCTACAATTTCCTTTTGTGTGATGTTTATATTTTACTCTAATTTCAAAAACTAAACATTAGAATTCTATGTGCAGAACTCATTAAAGTTGAAGACCACAGAATGTTTGTTGAAAAACAAAATTATTAAATTTTTCAACGGCTGTATTTTCACATTGAGAGGGGGAAAATTGACCATTCTTCTATAGACAACTAAGCTACTGATAGTTAGTTATAAACAGTTCCTGGTTAACAAATTTTGGTCAGCATTCTTAAGATTTTGCTATCAACGTCCTATGTTTGATGAAAATTTTATTGTTCAACACCCTTTGAGTTACATGCTTACACGTCAACAGTAGTACAGGGGAGCAGGCACAGGAGCACTTATCTTGATCTTTACGTGTAGATTCGAATTATCGATTCTTTCTCTAGTCGTATCACAAACCTTTGCTGCACAAAAGTGAACCTGGCCTGGTGCAAGATAAGGAAACCATTTTACACTTCCTCTATAACCTACATGTATGCCACGATTTCATATACAGCAAATTTGTAGCAGTGTTTGTAAAGAGACGTAAAGAGATGTATACTCTGGGTGCCTTGCCTCGAGGCTACCCTAAATGGTCCGATCGGTATGTTTCTGGTCTCCCTACACTACAGGTAAAAAGATAACTCCTGTCATTGTTTCTTCTAATCTAATTGATTTTAGTGGCTGAATGTTTGACAAGGACCAAGTAACAAATTTCATGTAAAAAAAGTTTAAACGTTTGTTTATAACGAGCTCGGTTTGCACGACCGAAATTTTGCCAAAATGTAGCCTAGATACGAGGCCGGGATTTCCTTACTCGTTTAATACCTTCATAAGGAACCCCAAGGCTAAAATTTACTAATTGATAAAAACAGGAAAACGTCCTCTACAACCTTTAGTAATAAAATCGAGTTCCTAAAACGTGGCTAGAAGTCACAGTCGATATTTCTAACATTCCATGTCGTGAGGATGAATAGTGTTGAATTTAGTGAGCAGGAAGGAACTAGATGTCAAATATGTTTAACATAAAAGGCTACGTTCCTTAGGCCAGTAGACACTTCATTGGCTATTCCATCTAATGGAAATGATTTTTATTTCAAAAGGGCAATAATTTCTTATTGGTTTTGATGTATTCAGTGCATAGGTTGTTATTATTTGCTGCTTTTCATTAAGATAACTATCCTGTATTCGCAGAACTTGTGTTTGTTGCAGCTGAAGATGATCTTTGGGAACTGTGTTCTGTAAGTATAAAGTTGCGTTGAATTCGGGCAATTCCACTGTGACGGACGTTACATTCAGAAGGAATTTGAGAATGAAAAA
>JAAAKL020004309.1:0-21234 GCA_010016065.2 Carybdea cf. marsupialis auct. non (Linnaeus, 1758) | reverse complement strand
CTTTTCGTAATTCCAGTGCTTCTTCACAATTACGTCAACGATTGATGACTAATGTTAAACTTTAGAGCTGCATTCACCTTGATTTTTTAACTTTTCACTCGAACAAAAATATGATAGAGTAACCTAACTTCAAACTTCTTATGTATATCCCTGCAATGAACAACACATGATTAATGCAAGGCCATTCTGTTAAATTGACTGAACCACTATTGGTCCGTTGTTCCTACGAGGCAACCAATTACTCGAACGCTAGTCCTACTATTGGCAGGAAGCTATTACTTCCAACCATAAATCATGGATAAATTCACTTACATACATAACTAAGGATCATACTCTGGAAAATTAGGAAGCGGTACTTTGTTATATAATTTGGCTGATCTATTAGCTTGTCATCCAACTTAATGATAATGCTAACACGATCACTGCCTTCCTTCGTGTAAACTGAAGATACCGACACGAAAGCGATGTATGTTTGATTCCACCAGCCTTTAATTTGCTTGGTAAGAAACAGATGTTGCTGCTCGGAGACCTTCCTCAGCAACACGTGTTAAATTCTGGCTATTCGACCTAGTACTTAAGATATATGAAAGTAGACCGAAAGATGTGGTTTGCCTACTTTATTTTGTAACTGGTAAGTAAAAGTTTCAGGATGGGCACTAACTATCTTGCTTAATGTTGGTATTCTTATTTCTGGAACTTACTGACTTTATTCTTCACATCTTGATAATTTGTACTTTATTTGGATTACGCATTAACGTCTTCATATCTTATTTACCTCACTCTTTCTCGCTTTTTCTGACGGTGGTACTTTGAATCATAAGTAAAGTTGTTGGTTGTTTCTTTCCAGTCTTTTCTTCCAAAGTAAAATTTTCATGCAATTGTGTCATGTTACCATGAGTCGGCTTAAGTCATGTAGGTCGACTGTGAGATAGTTGTCTTCTTTTGTGGCACTTTGTGTCTCCTTTCCGACCGAAGCTGCACTGTTCCTGATTCCTTCAAGTCTTAACTTCTACAATATGCTGTGGACTTGAATAGAAGGCAGACTTACTTAAAAATAAAGAGTTTTGTAATTATATTAAAAATTTCAAATCGTACAAGCTCCAAGCTTCGTTAATGTCAGCGTACATTTATAGACAGGCAAGATTTAAAACTTCATTGCAAAAGAGACTTTGCTATTTTTGTTACGTTGTTCTGTTTTTAAAAGTTATTTAAGATTTAATAATACGTGAGAAGTACAGAAGTGTAGGAACTGCCTCAGTCAAAATCTAGAATGTCGAGGTTTTCTGGCCGCAAATCCCCATTGGCGTTAATTCAAACGGGAGAGAAACCAGCTGTAGAATTTTGTTATTACTCACCCCACTCATCTGAAACTGAATATTTTGGCTTATTTTGTCCGCATTTGAAATTTATTTTTTATTCATGAGCACTTCTTACAATTTTAGTGAAATTGTATATAGAACGAACGTATAGTTGCAAAGCGAAAGGTACTGATACCTTGAACTAAGCTGTCCATTGCGTTGAAACACGGCTCGAGGAAAGGACACCTTTAAGCAAGTTCAATTTAACGCACATACCTAGCTTACAGAAAACTGCCCACTTTTCCTTTTATCTGGATGAGTGCTCTTCTCACCAAATCCACAAGACGTATAAATACCTCTTCCAAAAGTGTAGTGGCTAGCTGTTACTGTCAACATTCCACATTAACGATAAATGTATCACTATAGTGCTAGGGGGTCGCCTGTGTCGTTCCGGTTGTTACTATGAAGGTCTACTTTGCGGCGTTACTTCCCGTTTGGTAATACCAATTCGAAAGACTTCTTCAGTTTTCGTCTCTCTGATTTCCTTTACTTAAATTGGCTGGGCTTTGGGACTGCGATGGAGGAAGTCAACGCTCCTCCTAGGACCAAAACGGTGTCAGTGGTTTTCAAAGCAAGCCACGTCGTCAGATCTTCTACAATGTTATATTAGTGTATAACATTATGGAAACTTGATGGGCATGAGAGCAAAATTCTACCAAAGTACGCTATTGAGAGTCTTAATTTATCGATTGTAGATAGTACCAACACTCAGGGTGACACAAAGGCAAGTGTAGATGAACAAAAAGTGACAGAGGACACCGGAGCTTCTGCAAGTGCCTCTGTGACACCCCAACCCAAAATTCTTGACTCGAATCAAAGTTTTAAAAGTGCACCACTTCAGCCTGAGGTAAGTCTCCTCATTTATTGATATTTAGTAACCTTCGCATTCACCTACGCCACGTGGTACCACGCGCGTCGCCAGGGAATGGGTCACGGGTTCGAATCCTGGTGGTGACTTGCTTTTCTATTTCTCTAGTATCTATTTAAACTTGTCAATACTTAGTAACGGTATTGGTCCTAATCTGTATTGAATATGGTGACACTCAACATTTATGTGCTGCCGAATCACATTTACAGTTGTACAAGAAAAAGGCAAAACTTTAGACAGGATGTACTTATAAAAGTTATATTATAGGAATAATATGTTTATATAGCTGTAATGCATAACCAGATGCCCTGGTCCTCCTGGCCTCATATTGATTCTGAGACATAGTGAGTCCCAGGAGTCCTTCGTTTAGTAACTTGAGATGTTGCCTTGCTGTGGGTGCCTTACGCACTTTATCATTTGTTCATTGCCTTTGCCGTTTCATTGTTTTTTATTCTTTGCATACTAATTGGTTTATTTCTTTGTTTGTTAGGGTTTTCTTCTTTATATACCTATATATACCTCTTTCTTTCTTTCGCTCTTTCTTATTGTGTGCTTGAGATGAATAATATACTAGTAACAATTTTATATTGTTTACTGATCAACATTTTGTATCCCTTGTGTAATCTTGTCCTATTGAAACTTTTACGTTGCCTTCCGCCTTATCCTAGGCAACCAAAAGGGCTAAGTTGGGAGCCAAGGCATTTAATCATTTAAAGAAAGGAAAACAAGTTCCAGATGCAATATTAGTGGAGATTGTGGCACATGCTATAAGGTAATACATGGTGATTTTATTCACTCCATTACTTGTTATTTTCTGCTCGAACATCGATCCCCCTCCTTAATGTAGGTAGCCGATTTTAACTACACCTGCATCATCGACCAAATGTTACATTGCTACAAAAATTTAAAAAATTCATCACCTCGGTTGGTACCCAGAACATTCGTGGTTGTGGGATTTTGCGCTACATATCTACTTACGGAAAATGCAATGACAACGCACCCTCCACTCTACTGGCAACTGCAGCCCCCAGTTCTTCAAAATAGTACAGCAGTGTGGCATTTTCAGAACTTCATTCCTCACCATTTAGAAAAAGAAGAAAAGGAAATCCAAAATGCTGCCAGTACAAATTCTCAGAAATGAAAAACTATAATCCATAGTGTATTAAATAATCAAGCAGACTATTTGTGTAGTTGTTAGTCCAATGAAAAACCATTTGCACGAAAATTAGCAGATACCTTAGATGTTTTCATAGGGACACCTAGGTTTAAGGGGGGATTTTTAGGGGACTTTTATTCCTCATAGACTCTAGGTAAACTATGCACTGTGTTTTTACATGATGATCCCTTCTTATCCAACACCAAAATTGCATTAAAAGTTCTGCTCAGTATCAAACTTTTGTATACATTCATTCAGTTTTGTCTGGTTTTGCTTCTGTTTGAAAATGATATCCAGATATCTTTACACCTTTAACGATCTTGCGTCTTCAGCATTCACATTCTGACTTCTCATGATCTCATCCCGACCTTGTCTTCTGGTGATGTCTAGCAATGATGTCTCAATGCATCACTGGACTACTCTGAGCTTTCTTTCCTGGCTTTTGGTAAGTGGCTATGCGCAGATGAGTCATCATTGGTAGCATCTCAAATTTTTATGACCATTTCATCAAATTTATAGAGAGGTACCAGAGGGAACAGGTTGGATCCTGGATAACTTCCCAACTACGGTCAACCAAGCAAAGGTAAGTTCTATCCAACATAAGGTTACATTTATAGTTTTATTCCTACTTTATTCCTACAGAGGCACCGATTGTATTCGAGTTGCTTGGTGCAGTGTAACCAGCAGTGTACAAGTGTCACTCAAACGATTTAAAATATCGGCAAAGGTCAAGTTTAACGACCTGTAACAATAATTAAAACTCCCGAACATAGTAGCAGCTTTTACGTTCTAGCAAAACACGACGTTTACAAATATTAGTTTTGTGTTCCAGTACTAATATACAGACGGTAGCAATGTTAAAACTGTTAGTGCCTGGTGTTTTTTCTTATTTGCAATTTAAGTGGCTAAAATTTTTCCAAAAATTAGTTTTGTACAGTGTATCTTTATGTATTCACGCATATAATCACCCACACCATTAACATAGTGATTTAAGGATAGGTTTAAAACTTCCCCTTCTTCAGGATTGCGACCATTAAGGGGTTTAGATACTATCGTGAACTTGTTTTCAAAGTTGGTAAAAACTATTCCATGCAGGCGATCACTAATAAGATCAAAATGCTTATCCTTTTGCACCCGAAAAAATTGTGGATGAGAATAGTGAATAGTGCTTAAGTATGGCGTATTTTATTACGGAAGAACTGGTGACGATGTCAGATAGGGATGCTCCAAAATACGTACCCCTGAGCAGCACCAGATGCCCCCCCCCCCACGAGAAGAATTGGAGTAACAGCAGAATAGGATAGTTCATTATGTATTTATATGCAATATATAACTGATCTGCGGTTTCTTGTGTCTTGGGGGAGTGTAACCGATAATCCTTCTGTTGAAATTATATTTTACTCGAGAACGACTACATCGAGTACTAAAATCACGAATGGCATTATTCTGATGTTTCACAGCTTCTCGAGAAGGCCTTAACTGGCTACGAAGCAAGTCCAAGTCCGACAAAAGGAGCTAAAGGTGATGTCAAGAAAGTAAAGAAATCTCGGATAGCTCCGGATCCAACACCCACACCACAAGTAAGAGCCGTATCTGCTGAACCTTTCAGTCCCCCAAGTACGGTGATACCTCAGGTTTTACTGTTCTTTCCTTTTTTCTTACCCCCAATTTTTAACCTGTGTTTGTACCAGATAACCGAGAAGGTTTACAGGGTTAGGCGAGAGCTTCCCTTGAACAGCAATCCTAGTGACCGATAAATTGTCAGCATGTATTTTTCATTCTTTGGAAACCGTGGATTAACTCGCATAGGTACTAGGTACACATGTGGGTTGTTTTCGTTTTGAAGTTTCGATGGCACAGTGCTTTTGAAGACATGGCGTTGTGAAAACCACCGATCTCTAAAAAGGATTGGATCGACTCAGCTCCACATTGTTTCCAACATCAAAAAAGGTCGGTCACAAATGCTAGCCCCCCAAAATAGCGCGGGAAGGTCCGTAGTGTTACGTAATATTGCTTATAAGCTTGTTTTGGGACTGATAGTGAGCTTTCAACGACTGACCTCGCTTTCAGACCATGCTCGATCCCATGTTATTTTATGAGATCAGTGATGGAAACGTTTTCAGCATCTTGATTTTAGCCTCAAGATCGAGAAGCTATGTAAAAAATACTACATACGGATTCTGCGGATTGACTTGGAGGACATTCTTTTCTTTGGATATTGCTCATATGTTTTGAAAGCTAAGCGTGCATTTCAGAAGAATACTGTAAAAGCGGAAGAAATAAAGGCTATTTATCAGTTCAGAGAAAGTTGTATTAGCTTTCATTATGTGTCAGTGGTGATGGTGACAATGTTAGATTGATAAGTACGTTAAATTGGTTACCATTTCAAAAAATTGCTATGATAATGATTGTGATGATGATGATTGTGATGATTGTGATGATGATGATGATGATAGTGGTGATGGTGATGATGATGATGATGATGATGATGATAGTATTGTGGGAAATAAAGATGTGGAGAAGAGAAAGATGGTAGTCATAATGGCCACATTGAAGATGCATATGCTCTTACGTTATGATGAAAATTAAATACAAGATCGTGATCATTTGATCTATCTGTCACAATTTTGCAAGCTATGGAAGAATCTGTTCTTTAATTTCAGCCTCCGCCTCCTCAAAGCGGTTTCGATGTTGTTATTTATTTTGATTTGGAAGACGATGTTATCATGAAGAGAGCAGAAGGGCGCACATGTAAGTTTGCTTTCTACCTCTATTTGATCGCATTGTACTGTTTCTTAGGTTGTATATTATCTATCTTCTGCTAGAATGGATGCTAAAAGTTTGATACCAGACCAGTTGTTTTTAAGTCAAATGTTGCCTTTCTCTTTGTACTTGTATGTATGGTGATATGTGTAACTGAATGTTCGTATTTAATGCTCAGATTTACTCTCTCTTTGACATATTTGTGAGATTTAATTGTGAAGTGACGCATGGAAAAGGAAAATTCGTTGAAATTTGCTATTTTATTTCTCTGGGAAAGATCAATCTGCTAAATGTCAAAGAGGTATTAAAATTACCTCGTCGCAAATTAACTTACCTTTCTTCGTTTCAACAGATGACCCGAGCACAATGGAAGAATTTCACGAGGAGTTCAAACCACCCCCAGAGGGAAGCTATACAGGAGTGCTTGGGCGCAGTGAACTACAGAACGTTAACGATCCTTCGTTTGATAAGGAGCAAGTTCAGTCCAGGTATGTTGAGATTGCCTACTCGTCGCAATGATATTAATGACCATACCTACAGTTATAATAAAGGTTTGATAAAGATAATGATGATATTAGTGATAATGATGATTATGATAATGATGTTTGTAATGATGGGAATGACAATGATAATAATTTTTGTTAAAGATTATGGTAGTAATATGACGATGGTCATTATTATCATGATAATAACAAGCATGGTGATGATTTGGATTATCACAGCATCTGCATTGCTCATGATAATTGGTCTTAGTGTCGATTACAGACATTTTTACATCATTTTCTCAATTTAAGGCTGTGCCATTGTTTCCGCTTCAATACGTCTAAATTGTTTTATTGCTTAGATTAACTGGCTTTCAGGATACATGGCCACGGATGGAAAAATGGTTTAACAAATTCAGTGTCCTTACCAAGGTTAATGTGGACAAAGCGCCAGGTATTTACTGAGTATAGTTTTTAAAATTATGAATGGTTATCACCAGAATGATTTGTTTTGAGACCCCCCTTCTCTTACGCCAGCTGTCATTTTCATGCTACATGCTATTTGGAAATAATATATTATTCTTTGCATGATTGTTCAACGATGCAATCTTTATTTTCTTTGTATTTTGTATCGGTTAATTCAACATATAATATGTACTCGTTTAAACATAATTTAATTTGTCACTTTATTTAATGCATATTCTATTATCACTGATTTCATTTTTTTTTGCTTACAAGCTTCTTCCCTCTTTCGTTGCAAAAGTGCAATTTTAGAAACCTTTGCACTTGAGAGTTTTTGACCTATGGCTAAATATTGGGGAACGACCTTGAGAACATCCAATTGTAATTCTTACATCTTATTGTTAAGAGCTGGAAGTCTGTCCTCTTCTTTTCCCAGTATTTAAATTCCTTATACAAAGACTCTGTTCCAATGTTTAAGCAGAAAATGTATAAGTACTCATAGAAGAACTACCAAAATCTCGTACAGCGTCATACTTGTATAAATATTTTAGCACTGGTTTAAGGATTTAAGTTTAAAGTTAAGTTAAAGGATTCCCAACTTAAAAGATAATACCATCTACAGCAGGTCACGCATTCAAACGACTTACTTGTCGGCTTTGTGTCGACATCCAAGCATGTGTAACCATGTTTCAGCTGAGTGACTTACCTAACTGAACTGAGTTCTTCTATTGTTATGCAGTGTGCCTAATAGTTTAAGAAGAGTGTCTTATCCATAGCGAACATTGTATTTGCTAGAAAGAACGGTTTACACATAAACATCTTATGAAGCTATTTGTAAGCAATGATACAACATGTGGTTTGTCTCGATCATCTCAGTTCAATTACGTTAAACATTTTTGTTTTTCTTAGGTAATATTCTAGCTTGACGCTTATTAATTTTGTGATCTGAAGGTGACACTGAAGCGGTGGGCTATGAAAATCTTTTAAAGATCAACTCTGTCGGAGGGAATAATACCACCAGAAGCACTCCATTTTCCCTTTTCAATCTTATCGGTATAAGTTTGTTGACGGAAAGGAAAATTTACGCAACTAGAGGATGCCGTTCTGCTATTCAATTAAGAATGGTGGAATTGAGGGTCCTAATTTTCTCTTTGTCATTAGGTTGACTCAGCCATCCCAATTAACGTCATTTCGTCCATAATTCAGCGTGTTAATGTAAGATATGATGTTCTTAAGACTGCAGCATATTCGGTTTGAGGTGCAAAAGAGCTCTTTAATAGGTGGTCAACTACTGCATCTTCATAAGTGTAACACCGAAGTCGTTTTCCTGCAATTTACTTCATCGACTTGTCATTACTTTTTGCAGGTGATGTATTTCTAGAAATCGAAAGTATCATCGAGGAGACACTCGTCAAGGTAATTATGATGTAATTTTCTAAACGTCCACGAATAGTTGTAGGGGGTCAAACGTTTGCCCTACTAGTACAGGGTGCACTCTTTCCAATCTACAACTTTGTGGAGAAAGGATATTGAGGCGGAAAGGAAGTAAATGTTGATAACGTGAGTCTTTGACAGCTTAGTAGAACGCTGATGCTAGTGTGAGAGGTCTTGAGTTTATTGCATGCTATGTGGAGGCGAGTTTCATACCAAGTTGATTATGTCGTTTTAAACATAAAAGACATTAAAAGTGTCGTAACATCTCCAGATTTGGACCATAGGGCTGCATTTTTCTTAATTTATAGCCCTTTTCATTCTAAATACGCAGCTCTACTTACACATTTCAAAGGTTGAGAAAATGTTGGGTCACGTCAAGCAATGGCGTCATAATTCGGTCTCTTGCCAAAAATGTCAAAACGTAAGCTGATCAATATTTAGCCAGATAGATTCAAAACAAATCCCTCTAATCATCAAGGGCTTGAGAATTTTTTTCTGCTTAAAATCGCAGAAAGTTTTAAGCTTAAGTTTCTCTTCTCCACACAAATATATTACTTCGCTTTGTTGCTTTCACCGGATGCAAGGAACCATTTCATAAATTCGTATTTGGTTTTGAGAAATCTTGACGTCATCATTATTGCCTCCACAAAGTGCATAAAAGCGTTGACACTTGATGTTCGAAGATCACTTAAATACCTATGGATAGAAGTTTGGCATGTTGCAGTACGTTTGTATGTGTAATTGATATATACGTATTCTACGTGCCTTGTTCCCTCAAGTATGTAGGCGTTTCCGCATTTACTATCTCCTGGTCACACTAGACAATTATGAGAGGCCCTGTCAGTTGACAATAGATTAAGACCTTACTTTCAATAACAGCAACCTTTAGCTGATGACCTTCACTGAATCCCTTAGTTAAAACCTTGTTATTGCCAATGGTATCCATCACTACCTTCAATTGAAAATGGTCGGGACCGGAGGTATGGGCGTAACATATACTACGTTTGAACTGGGCAGAACCGTTACGTCATTGCTCAGTCCGAAAATTCTTGAAGACACTCACAATGGTTCGGCATTTTAAATATCTGCGCACATTTATCTAACTTACTCTTCCTTTAACGATTCGTTACTTTCTTTGTTTAGCATCTCTAGGTAACTTTTCATATCTTATTCATCGTCAAATGAGATATTGTTACCTTTTGTATTAAACTGCATCCAATCCCCACCCCAGGTGGTGACGTTCATTTTTGTTGAAGTTCGTCAAGTCTACATGGCTGTGACATGTTGTTTTTACACAGGCCTACAAGGACAGTTGTCACTTTTACTCTTTTACTTATTGTGTTTAAGGCATAAAATTTTCCGTAATGTTTCCGTTCCTGACCTCTTCATTAACTTTGATACTGTCTACTTTGATGGACAGCGAGATATGTCGTGTAATCGCTACCTTGGTTGTGAAACCCACTTCATTTTGAACTCAACAGGCTTTCCATGCTTTGAGTAAATTGTCAATATTTACCAATGGCAGTTAGACTTCCTTTAAACCTGAAATTCTCCTGCTGTGGTTTTAAAAATTCCTTTACATACTTTTGTGCTCATCCTTACAATTCATTTTGGTATGAATGGACAATCATATGTATTTAATGGTAAATATGTTACCACTTTTGCAGATAAACCTTATGAACCAACCACCAGATGAAGAGAAGACTCGCGTAAGTTGCCTTCTTGTTTATAAAAATATAAATACATATTATTTACACACGGAAGGCGCGCTTGCTTCGCAGAGACACACCCCTCTCAGCGCACACGACTACCCTCTTCCAGGTTCTATAGAAAACAATTTACTGTTGTTGCTATAAAACAAATTTTTTTAAACTTATGTTACACTTTTCATCATGTAGAAAGAATGTTAATGAAATGCTCCTTGATTATTGTAGGAATCAGCAACTCCTCAGGTTACCCCATTGGAAACTGTTCAAGGTTTGTTTCCTCAGTATTCAGTTTTTAGTTAGCTAATGTAAAACGGGCTTATGCTATTTTATTAGTTGCGAAACACTTTGTAATATTGAATATCTACAGCAATGTCTTTCAATAAAAACCATGTCTTTAATAAGAATCGTATGTTATTATAAGGATAATATAGCCGGTGCTTTTCACCTACTTTATATTTTGTATGGCTTGTAAATTAGCAATTGATGACAGCGTTTGGATATGCTATGATATAATTCAGTTACATTTTGCAGTTTGACGAGAAATAGAAATGACAATAACGCAAAATACATCTAAGAAAGTTTGATAAAGAAACCGTACAGGTAATGTTTTGAGCGCTATGCAGATTTTATAACTGAAATTAGTTATTTTCTTGGTCTCCGCAGTTGCTGTTAAGATTGTGGTTGCTTTGAAACCGGCCGCGTCACTCCGCGCCTTTATTTTTGTCCTTCATTTTCGATTGAGAATTTTTATTGATCTTGAAGTAAATCTACCCGCAATAGTAACGTTGTCAGCCATAATTGTTGTAACAGTGATTCAATATAAACATCTTACTCTCATTACACACTAGTTACAAGAATAATACACCGGGTAAGTGATTTGACATATAATTTAATTTTCAAGTGCGGCCGACGTAGATCGTTTTAGAAGGTCATCTCCCCCTCCATCATATTCTTCTTTAATAAATGAAACAAAAGCAACATTATTACAAAATGAAATTGGTCTCTAGCTGCCTTAATAAATAGCTGCAACAACAAATAAATAAAAACTTTTAAGGTTACATTATAATTATTTAGGTTAGGTTTATATTGTTTAATTTTAAGATCCATGAATGGATGTTTTTTAGAATATATTAACTATACTGGACTTATCCTCTTCCTTTTTCCAACAGAACCTCCAACTGATGATGCTCCTACCGAGGTAACACCAATCCCAGAATCCCCAATACCTACTCCTGCAGATGGCAAGGCAGGAAAGGAGGCTAAAGGAAGGGACACAAAAGCCGATGGCAAAAAAGGTGGAAAGAAGGATGCGAAGGGAGGCCGGACAGGTTCTCCAGCGAGCAAAAGGGATAAAAAGGAAAAGGGTCGAGAAAGATCAGCAACACCGACTAAAGGTGCAGCATCCCCAAAAGGAGAGAGACCATCATCCAAGAGAGGGTCTCGGAGCCCGTCTCCAACCAAAGGATCAAGACCTGGTTCAAAGCAAGGGTCACGACCGGGGTCGAAAACTGGTCGCCGAAGCAAGTCACCTGGTGAGATGTGTTCATTTTAAGGGTCATGTTTACCAAACCATATAAACGTAAAAGAACTTCCTAAAGAAGTTTAGTCCTGGCCATTTAAAGGCAAATACCTGAACCTCTACTTTGCAATTTCTTTGAAGGTCATTTCGCCTCTTTCCCTGCAAAAGGATTCTTACCGTTGCTCTTTTCTTTCACAATGGTACACAACACAAGTTTTATGTATCCTTGTAGATCATCCGCAGTATAGTTGTGTCTCAACATTATGCTCTATTAGAGTGATATTACATACTGTTGTTTTTTGCTGTTTCTTAATGGCTATGTAATCGTGCGAGTCACACGTTTTTGGTATGTCAAATATTTTATGAGAACAGCATCTTTTATACCATCATCTACATCTGGCACAAGAGTTCTAAATCGAACATCAAGATATGAAGTAGGGTATTGTAATGCACCTAGATGGAGTATATCGAATTTCTCGCGCTGTATACTTATAAGCACGCTTAAGGGAACTTGGTGCTCTCCTGATTGTGGGGAGGCAGCAATAATATGCATTTTGCAAACAAAGTAATTTAAAGTAGGCTAGAAATCTTCTGGATGTCTGTAGCCAGTGTAACTAAGCAATAAAAGTTAATGAATCTGCCTGCTTTGTACTATCTTTTGGGAAAATTGTTAAAATGTAGGTTTCGATTTACCTTTTGCCAGTGAAAGTAGAAGAACAGCCTCCTGAAGAACCAGTGATCGTGCCTGAAGGACCATTACCTGGATCAACTGAGTGGGAATACGTGGACAAAACAATTGATGTGGTAAGACTGACATGTTCCAACCACTTATGTTTTAGTATTTTACTAACCGTTGTCCTTTCTTCTAATATCTACCATGGGTGCTGTCGCACATTCAAGCATTGCAATGCTCAAAGTATTATCCATACTCAATATTCCGCAGCAGAATGTAGGCGCCAGAGAACTTGCTAAACTTCCTGTTTCCTCTCTTGTGAGTAAGTCCTATTATCAGCAACTTAAAGGACGTGTTACGTAGATCCCAATGAAATAAAGAATGGTATCAACTTTAAGCTGTAGTTGAGGTAAGAGTACTTGTCACTGCAATGTTGTTCTTGCAGGTTAGGGCTTTAATACCCTTTTCAAAATTGAGCCATTTGGTAATACTAAAACATGATTTACTTTATCATCTTCAGTTTTACCTCCTTTATATTTTTGCACAAAAAAATCATAAGTTTACTTGTAACCAGAAATTGGAACGTATGTGCACGATTGCTGATGGTAGGTTGAAAAGCGCCACGGAACTTTGTGTTCCCAGCAAACGTATTGAATATCAATGAAGACTCCAACCCTCACAGCCTACAAAGAAAGGACGTACATTCTCTTAATCTGATAGAGTTTCTTACTTTTTAAGAATGATCTAAATGTCTTAAGTATCGACATAGTCAACTATGTGCGGTGGCAACAATTGATAAATGTTAGGAAAGAAAGGAAATGTAAGAAGCCCCTTTTACTTTCAACTTCTACGGAAAAGCAAGGAAAAGAACGCATACGTTTTACGCAGGAAGTAGCACGACATGAAAAATTGCAATCCATGGCATGTTCCACGTCGTGATGATGACCGAGGCTTTTTTATAGGACGTACATTAGCGATAGCGTTTGAAATGCCAGGAGTAGTGGCTTTCAAGAAGACTACGGGAAGTCTTCTATTGCTCGTCTTGTTTTGTTTGACACACAAGATTTTGTTGTAGGATCGCTTCAAATTTCAACCGCAAGTGCGGTGAAATGAAGATTCTTGCGAAGGCACACGTATTCAAGTTAGTGCGCTTAAGCAACAGTCACATCAATTATTTTACGTTTTTGTGATGGATGTGTGTTAGCTTAACGTAAGTCATAAACTCACAGTACTGGTCAATGTCACTCTGCAAACAAGCATTGTGGTTCAAAATAAGTACAAAGCTCAGTAAAACAGATGAAGCACCAGTGTATAGGACTTTTTTGTTGACTTGTAATCAGTTATCAATATTGAAACACTATGGAGCAAGCCAAGGTCCGTAATTGTCTTCACATCAATGACGAAATACAGTACTGTAAAAGGCTTAAGGGTGGTAGAAGGTAACACGTAAGCTATACATCATTATCATGTGCCATCACTGATAGAATGATGAGACAAACATATGTATGTGTAAAAATTGATGCGTTATTGGAGAAAAAGGTAGTCAGCAGTTACTTTTCTCACGTTCACAAACTTACCTGAATGAGATATAGATCTAGGTATTTCTATTGAACGAGAATTGTTAAGTGTACAAACATTGGAATTATGGGAATTATTTATGATGCTTACATTAACAATGCTCACAGTTTATATTTATAGCTAAATTTCATACAGTTGTTGCCTTTTTTGTGCGCTTTTCTATCTGCCTTAGATTATTTTCACTCAATTTTGCCGTTGGTTTCTCACATTCTAAATTTCGTTTCTTAAACTTTACATTTTCATAGGAGATTGCACAGTATTTGGTTCCGAAATGGGAAACCATTGAATCCAACTACATTGACACCTGTAAGGGGATTTTCAGGAACATTAGAGAGGAGAGAGAGAAGATCATACGATACTTCTACAACACAAGGTAAGAACCGGTCCTTGATTCGCCTGTAAATACTGGAATGGATTGTTGATATGGCACGACGTCCTGCATCAAGGAAACGCGATGTAAGGTTTCTTCTTGTTTACTTGTAGGCTATGACACAACACCATTGCTCCCATTTCTCTACGTTTTTTTTCAAAGTTATTACGGTGTTCCACAATTAGAAAATGATAAAGTAAACAAGTACAATTTACGTTTGTACACACTTACTCGGCAGTTTTTGCTGATTTAAAAGTTTTACCTTTCTTACCTGCAGGAAGAGTTTCGTTGAATTTCTCACACGGCCGGATACTAAACAGGAATTTGTGGAGCAATGGCAAAAGGTGGGTATTTACTTGCTGTATTTTGTACATTTGATCTGCGTCGCCAGTTCATCTCATAACCTGGATAACAAGATCAAAATACATTTTTGTTTCCCAAAGTAAAGCGACTCAAAGCTGCTACCAACTTGTCCATTGAAGCCATAGTCGTTTGAAATCTGGTTGCCAAAAAAATTTAGTTATTAACCCGAATCTACAATGGGCATGGCGTTCTTTACTAGTAAAGAACGTCATGACAATGGGGGTTTGTGGCTTTTGAAGCCTCCTCCTCCCCACTAGTAGTTTCTTGTGCTTGAGGCCTTTATACGGCACCGTAAAGCGTTGGAACCTACTGATATTTACTTTCTAAATTTGTGACATAAGAAAATTATATTTTGGTAAAATTAGAATCTGTCGATCCTCACTTACTATGTCCTTTAAACATGGTGGCCTATCATTATAGATTCCTTGTTATGTTACTCTTTCTTCGAAAATTCAGCCCAGGAAAGATTGCGTTTCAGTTGAAGCGGAAAGTGGAAAAGGTTGCCGTTCTATAACTTTAGAAGGCATTTGAATTGTTTTCTGTAAAGTGCTTATATAAACATTTTTGATTAATTTTGGGATTTATTTTGCTCTTGCTAACTTTAAAGCAACAAAATTTGTTTATGCCATTAGTATACTTTATTTATTTGAAGCAGGATCACTTACGGTTGTGTAGTAAGGTAATAAAATGATATAATACCGAACTGAAAGAGCGCGCGGTTTCAGCTTTCAGGCATTCACCGTTTTTGAGATATTGTGATTTATTAAAGGCTTCCTTCTCCCCGTGCAATATATTATATGCCTATGCTCATTTTAGTATGGGATTAAGGTATTCTCGCTAATCAGACATGAACATACTTCGCAAAGTGTGCATAATATGGAGAAATGGAAGGTAGAACATCTCGATTTGGATTCTGTAGGGTTCAAATACCACGCCCAGGCCAGCCAAGCTCCTTGTAGTGATCATGATGATTGTTGTTACTATGATGATGCTTTTACTGACCATAATGGTCATTCTAGCAGTGATTATGGTTGTGCTAAGCAAGAATGTGAACACTATGATGATGATGATAACGGCGATGGTTAATTCTGATGGGGAACAAGATGACAAGGAAGACGATTAATAAGTTGGTAATGTTGATGATGAAAATGACGATGAAAAATGGCGACAAAGATCATGCAGAGATAATGATGATCTAGAGGATGGTAAAGATGATATTAATAATGATCGTGATAATTATGATGGTGATGGTGATGGTGATTAGGATGATGTAAACGATCTTCAGGATTATGATGATGATTCACGATGACGAGGATGGGGATAAGGGTGATTGTGGTGATTATGATTTTGACGATGACTGTGATGATGGTGGTGGTGGTACTGATGCTGGTGCTGGTGGTACTGATGATGATGATATGGAGAAGGATGGCAAAAGTATTAATAGAAATGGTAATGAAAACAGATATGATAGTAAAATGTTGACCTGGGAATAACTTTTCAGTCTCACCTTTAATAGTAACTTCCAAAACATAACTTATTCTTCATCTATTGCACCAGGAACACAACGAAATTGAAGAGGATCTACGAGATGATGAAGATGCTAAAGCAGAATACCATCAGAGAGTAGAAGTAAGAGAATACCAGTGTGTCACAATTTGGTATTGATAGTCACGAATCTTGTTTTTTTGTTGCCTGTACGCATTAATGCAATAAATATATGTTTATCATGGCAACAGTAGTATATGACAGCTTCAACAACATCACACAAAAATACATATATAATGAAAAGAGCGGTTGGGTGTCGTGCTAGTGTTAAAACAGGTAAACATAGATAAACGTACATGAACATAGGTAAACGTATGTAAACATAAATAAACATAAGCATAGTTAAACACAGTTAAACATAGGAAAACATAGGTAAACATAGGTAGACATTGCTTCCAAAAGTAATAACTTTGGAGCACACTTAGGCATTCCACGAGATATTATAATTTTGAAATTAGTATTCTTTGGTACGGGTACAGTGGCATTCTTACCATTGATTTTAATTGATCAATTACCTCTAAATTTCTGGTGTCCTTCGTCATAAGCGATACAAGACTGCATTAGAAATCCAAGAATAAAAGATGTAGGATATATTCAGGAAATGCCCTTTGTACCCCAAGCGCCCTGGCGACTTTGTCGTGGTCCCATAATTCCACTTTTCTTTGATTAGTGAATCACTGTTCGCTTTGTGAATTATAATAATATCGGATTACTATTTATTTTAAGTTTTGCACTCTTCCTGAAAGTACGTTTACTCTACTATTATCTACTATGAAATATCGAAAGATGAAATTGTTACCAATGAGCTGGCAGTTTCTATGCTCCAGACGGATGTTTCTAGTCCTGCATATTATTGTAGTTTTTGTCTTTACAAATAAGTAGGGAATAGCTGTAGATTTTAAACAACTGATTTAGAGGAATGCAGAAACGTACCTTGTGTTACTCCCCCTATACTCGATCACCCTCAAAGCATGGTTCAAAATAGTAACCACCATCAAATCACATCTGTCTTATTTGCAGATTTAGTATGTGAACATGAAAGGCATTGGAAAACTTGTGAATATATTATGTATGGATAAACTGTCAATGTTTGTGAAGGGTTAGGTTAAATCGTTCAAGTTTATTGTGTATAATTAATTATAAAAACTGAAATGTTCTTGATTTGTGATCCCATTTAACTCTTTTTTCTCATGGTACGACATTCTACTGTAGTAGTGTAATATTTTTTGTCAAGTCTTGACGTCTGTTTCGTCCCTCATCCCTATCACCAAGACCTATTTTCTTCACAGGATCTTTGCGTTCGATTATGGGATATTTGCGATGGTAGAAAAGAGGAAGCTGAAAACGAGCGAGAGCGTATCATGACTGAAAAATGGCTGGAGGATCGCACAGGACTTTTGATCAACCATTATCTGTCCTTGATGCAAGTGGAGGTAGATCGATATCAAGACAGTTGTTCCTTAATGAAGGATTATTACGTTGGAATGGAAGATATGGATGGACCTCAACGATGTAAGCTGTGCTGCATAGTAGTTATTGATACATATTTAGGCCTATATATTTTAGGACCTTGCAGCGTATGGTGTCCGTGACCTCTTTACTGCGTGTAACTAGTCGACTGGCATGTTCATTTCGCATGATGTCAAAATAGCGAGACAGTTATAGTAATCCAGGTGCTTTTAACTGCGTCATGAAAGTCTCCAACTGATCTCCCACTTAAATGGCTTCTCATATGCGAGAAGCGTGTTCTTGCCTTGGAGCGCTACGAAATCACAAATGTTGTCCATTTTTAAACTGCATCCGTAAGATCTTTCCAACTGTTTATCTCTAGTATTTGTATGAAAATAAAAGAATCAAAATCATAATGTATGACGATTCCTCAAACGTGCCATTGACCCATACTTTACGTTTTCTATCTTAGATTAAGCAATGTGGCAAACGGAACATCCCTTTATAGGCAGTATTTAACCACTCTAATATAACATGTATTCAGAGCTTCCATCTACGTTTAGTGGCATACAATTTTCACGGCTTTTACCCACTTTTGTTTGAACTACTGATACTTTTAAAAGTTAATATAGAATTCTGATAGACCCGTTTCAAATATTCATAGTAAAGTATCACATATTCTTTGTAAGTGTCATGTTTGTTTATAACCCAAAGAAGGGAAAGACTCACTATCAGTGCAGTGAAAGGCAGTCAGTTTTACAGCCTTGGGCAGGGCAAAAGATAGTTGTCTTAGTATTGTAAGAAAAATGGAATTGTCTGGTTGGCACAAGAGTTGTTTTAGCTTGGCTGGGAAAGTTAAGTTGTGCATTACTAGCAAGCTAGTCAGCAACATTACTAGCAAGCCAGTCAGCACCAATATATACCAGCCAGTCAGCACCAATAAATGAAGCCTCCTTCCTTAATGAGCTGCTAACTGGATACAGCAACACAGTTGTTTACTTTTCTTTCTAGTATGATAAAGCCCTTCGTATTGCAAATGTCAAATACAGTTACGACGTAGTTCCGCCAACCTTGAAGAAGTCCAGGTGACAAGTTGCCTACATTTAGTGTGGTCTACTCTTCCTGTCATCTATATAGTGATGTGTTGATATTACTCCTTGTAAAAGTTACGAAGCAGATCATGTATCGTTAACCACAAGCACGCCTTTCAGACTTGGCCATTATGCGCGACATAATTTGGGTAAATGCAAGTGGCATAGTAGCAAATGATTATTCGGTAACCTCATGACTCCATTCAAGAACACCATGTCTGTAATACGGAACTAACGTGTGTTTTAGAAGACTTAATTTCTTAATTTATGATCAGATCATTTTATATCGGTTGATATTTTGTGTTCCTCTGATTGGGTTTGGACTATTTTTTCCTTTTTTATAGAGAGAACCTTATAACATTTCTTCTTTTAAGGCAAGTAAACTATAAGTTCTCACCTTTATTTCTCTTTGTAGCAAAACTATTAGCTGCTATTAACATGGAATTGAGTAGGCTGCCCCTTGTTGAACTGCCAGCAAGCAATCTAAAGCCAAAAGAATCAGAAGTATCTATAGCTGAGACGAAACCGTTGTCAGCCAAAGGATCGAGAGAAAAAGATCGCAACAAAGAAGTGAAAACACCAGAAAATGTTGAAGTTGACGAAGGGAGCAAAAGGAGGTATGTATCACATCTTGGGATTTACCGCAGGGGAGGGGGGGGTTGTTTTAGAAGATTGCCTAGAATTCGAAAAAGGGAAGAGAGGTTACTGCATTCAAACTGTTCACATCGCTGAATGATATTAGTGATAAAGAACTTCCCTTGGTTGTATTTGATCATTTTACCTTTACCGATTTTTATGGCCCCTTATTTGCAACAGCATGCACTACTGATACCGTTGATAGATTGAGGCTGACACTTATGTGGAGTATTAAATTATGCAGTTATCTTAGGTTTATGCATTATTCATTAACTTTCTTTTTAGCTAATGCTCTTTTACTTCCTGTGACTTCCTATTAGATTAAATATAATCGTACCGCCACCAATATGTGTTGATATAAAACTCACGGATGTACATTACCTGTTACAGATTGATATTATCTTCGTTAAACTGTATTATATACAACGTAAAAAAAGAGACCTAAAACCATTACTAAACACTAGATATAACAATAACAATATAACAATGGTGGGGATCGAACCCAGGATCTAGCACACCGAAAATTAAACAGTGCAATAGTGAAGTCGGCAATCCGGGAATCAAATCCCGAATTTTCACCACAACCATCAACCTGCATTTTTGTTTCGCTATTAGCTTCATCAGTGCCATTTTATATATAAATATATATGTAGCTGGAGACGCTTTGTAATGGGCAGTATCTCTAAGAAATTCTATGAGTATTTTTATCGTAACAAGTTTATAAGAATGAAAAAATTCATGCATGACTCACTAATGCAATTTATTGAATTTGAATAACCGGGCAATTCGCTTTGAAAATGGGATACAAATGCAGTGTTTTTATAATATAGAAAGACGTTTTTGTAAGTTTCATACCCCGTATATGTCATTATTGACATCTTTGAAATTTGTAGGTACTATTTTCCTTCGGATTTTATTCAGCCTTAGATTCAAAATCCTAGTTTGTTGATTAAATTTCAATATTTATTTTGCCATTCAGCAGGACCAGTAAATTTTCTACAGTGTTCTGAAATTTGTTCTGATGCAGTGTAGTATTGTATGATTGTTTGTACGACTGAGTGTTGTTTTGGTATTACCGACTTCTTAACATGAATAGTGAAAATAGGGGATGCACGTTCGCTATTGATATTCAAACCAGTGACAATGAAAGAACTTTTCAGTGTATGTCTTGGTGTAGGTGAACAGAGGGGACACGTCTTTGTTCTAGATAATAAGAGAAAGCATATACTGGCTCTACTTTTATTTTTTATTGTGATAATATTGTCTTTGGTGTGAAGGATACCTTTGGTTCAACGACGACCTAAGTCCAGTGAGTCGCCGGGAAAAGAGAAAAAAGAGAAGAAAACAACGCCCAGAAAAGATAAAGGTGATGACAAAGCTGAAAGCCCGTTACCGTTACCTGATCCAGACGAAAAGGTAATATGTTTGAAAAGTGAGGGAGATGGTTCTTTAAAAGGTAGCCTGGTTCAAAGAATGTAAGATCGTCTTTGGGAGGTGGCACGTCACTGAAACACAGAATTAGTACGACGCTCATTTCAGTAAATATCTAAGAACCAGTAGCTCAAACCCATGAAAGAAAGGTTATTTATTTGCATATCTGTTTGCACCCCAAGCCCTATAATTATAGTATAGAACAAGATAAATGCTCTTTTTTTCAATGTAGAGAAATATAGAGCAGTTACAGTTACAGTTAAACTATACCTTCTGCGAGACTTTGAAATGACAAAGCTGCCAAGCGTCTTTTGTCCGCGTTTTCCCGACATCAATATTGCTTAGAC
>JAAAKL020004308.1:0-21237 GCA_010016065.2 Carybdea cf. marsupialis auct. non (Linnaeus, 1758) | reverse complement strand
ATTTGACATATGTGTTTCAGATATTACTCGGCATAGTGTCAAGATGTTCTTCTATTTTGTTTTCGGGATTCGGGTTCGACTACCCGGATTGTCTGCTTTACTATTGCACTATATAGTGCAATGGTAAAGTCTTAGGTTTTCGGTGTGGAAGAACTGGGTTCTATCCCCGCCAGGGCCGTAAGTACTGCATGTTTAATGAGTTGATTCTAACATGCGTGTAGGACTACATCTTGCTTGTACGGCAGATAGTGTACTGTGTGATAATTAAAGGAAAAAACAAAATTTTGCTTTAATTAAAACATTATCCAAATTCTTTCTCTAAAACTTAACACAGGAGTAACAAAGTCGCAGGTATCTTCTTGATGGATGGTGAGGTGGTACCTTAGGCCTATATGAACAAATTTAAACCGGAATGAGTTAATATCTCAGTCAGAATCTCTCTTTAGGGCATCTACGGCCCTGGTCTCTTCCATCAATAGAAGTGAAAGTATAATCCGTTGGACGTCATAAGCCACGAGGTAAAGAAAGTTATTGGTTCCGCGGCCACTGCAGAAAGAGGCTGTATCAAGATGTAGTTACAATGTGAGTGGGCTTCAAATCATCGATGCCAAAACTCCTGCATGCTCATTTGACGATGAAAAGTGTTTAAACACTTGAAAGCAGAGGATGGATAGAAAGTTATTTAAGCCGTCCATAGGGCAGCAAAAACTTCTGAAGTTGTAAAGGCTGAGCTTTGGAACGCTGAATGAGAATTATCTCCATTACAGATTATGATACAGTTTTTCTGTGAAATGTGCTTTGTGGGTATCTAATCTGAAATAAGACTAATATCGTATTTAAACGCTGCATATGTTTTGCTATTTTTTTGTTCGTCGCCCATGTTTCACTTTCCTTTTTTCTTCACTTTTAATTGGAGAATAATTTAAACGTCCATGTTGAAACATTCTTATCCACTTAGTCACGTCTAAACAGTACCACTTCAGGCTCACTCTATGTGATTTACCCGATGCAGGGGCGTAATTGTCGGAGGGCTAGGTGCCTGAACCCCGCAATATTTAGGGTCGAATTATTTTTTTCTCGATACTGTGCGATCAAAATAGTTTTTTATTTATGTCAGAATGTGCGTCAGAGGCCGTTTCTGAGAAGCAGGTTTTCAACAATTTCTTCGTCGACCAATAATGGTGGACCACATTTTCCCACTTCATCAATTTCAAAATGTAGCCCTTCAATATTTCTGTCACAATTACGGTGATGCGATGTTAATTACAGTCCCTATGATTATTTTGTGTATCGAGGTAGTCACTTTACGCTACTCACGGTGTTATCGACAACTTGATGCTTCTAAAGGCGCTCACAAAATCGACATCACAGTAATGTGCTTTACAGTGAGCACTCGCTTTCCGTAAGAAGTTTCGATATCCAAATCGATAATTGATTCACTGAGAGAAGAACATACAACTCCAAAAGAGCACTCGCAATTTCGGCATACGTCAAGAATTGAAGTACGCTTCTTCCCAAGATAATTATCTGTAAGCAAATACAGAATATGAATAATATATACGCTATCTAATGAATAAGTAATCACAAATAACACGGTCGATCCAAATGTACAATATCTTACTTGCCGATTCGGCCTTCTATCGTTACATCAGCCATGCATACACTGAAGCTACTCAACTTCCATGATCGGAAAAGAACTACTTAATACCTGCAGGGAGCTGATACATTGTAAATACGTCACTGCGGACTCACTGCAGTGACAGATAGGCTAGTTAACGTAGGGAGCTGGATTATGTCTAATATATCTAATGTACAAAGGACAGTATGCACACAGCGACGGTCCCGGCTTGAAACAGCTTTGGGGTCTTTATGGCCTATGCTAAAACCTCTCTGGCAACCATATAATGTAAGCACTTTTTCTTGTCTTCAGCTTTTACAGACACCCCTACCCTTCAGCTATACCAGAATGATTATTGCAATTCCCCCTAAACGTGGTCACCATCCCCTCCCTTAATTCCAAGCAATGCCGAAGATCATGGAATAACAACAAATACTGTTTTAGCACAGCAATGGATTCAAGTATATCTAATTCTAGTTGAATTAAAGGCCGAGGTTTCACCTGCGTCTTTGTCGTATACACCACTGGAGAGAAAGCCAGTCGAGTTGCCCACGAGACAACGCCCCTCTACGTAATTAATTAACTCCCGCCAAATACACATGTGTCTGTACAAACATCATTAGAGAATGATCATATTCTCTCAGACACCTTTCCTCGTTTCCCTTCCTTCCCGTCAGACCTGCGATATACTGTAGTTAGTTTTGAAAACTTTTGATCAAAAATCGAAACATTTGATTCGACTCTTTGAGCATATACCTCCTTGACTGTGTAACCCTGTAATTTTCTTTGTAACTTGTGACATCAAAAGGCCAAACCATTACCATAAGCCTAGCACTTTCAAAGTTCAGGGGGAAACCTGCTTTCTCTAATAACTATTTGATGTCAGTATGAAATGCATATCGACACCAGACATCCATGACAATTTATGTGAATGTCGATGATTTAGATCAACTTAACATTCTTCACTTTCCCAAAACACTTCTAAAATTGCGATGGGTTATAAACCATGAAGAGGGATTTGAATGACGGCAACCAACTCTTTTTTCTTGAACGACATTTACGACTAACGAGATCATAACGAGATCGTTGGTCATTTCGTAATTTACTCAATCGAATTTTGTACTACAACGGTTGCTACCAGCTTATTCATGTTTAAAAGTGAAATAATGTCTTCATTGCCTCACTTGAAAACGTAAGGATTTAAGAATGAAAAAAACTTTAACGTTTTACTTTGTCTAAACGCTCATTAGGAAATATTTAAGTTCAAAACCACTTGACATAATCAATCCACCGGCAGATTTCGTTAGTTTTCTACATGTTACACTGCAGTTTTCTATTCACTGCGCTGCTAAGGTGAAAGCAAGACGCACAACTGGAGCTCACTTGGTAGAAAATTGCAAAGTATAGGCCTACGCTTTAATTGATTTGAATCTTAAAGTACCCGTCGGTTATCACATCGATTATTATTATCACACCGGGCTTTAATTGGAAGTCTTTGTTAGGGACCTACTTTTGTGAGAAAAGGTACCATGAATGCTAAATCTAAAAGATACATAACCATGAGGAGCTCCGATTTTAATGTTAAAGTTTAGAAGAGGGGAAGGGGTTGATCTGCCCACTCAAGTAAAAGAACAATACGGCAACCACATGAGATCATTCATAAGCAGAAGCAGAAAACGTATCAGACAATACGCTTTGATTTACAAAATGCATCCTCTTGGCATTTTTCAAAGGTCGATGTTCCAACTCTGTAAGGTCTATACCTAGGTATTCTGTTGAACAAAATTTCTGCTTTCTGTTATTTGAAATGTGATAATGAAGTGTTATCGTCGTATTCAAGAAAAGATACTTGATTTTTGGGAATAATCTATAGCTATGGGGTTTTGCACGGAAAATAAGCAGAGAACTATGTCAAGCGAAAGCATTACTGCAAAGTAGGCACTGGATGAAATAAGAGTGGACAGGAGATATGTCTCGTTCTGTAATTCGAATGATTAGTAAATGGGCCTTCTTCAAGATTCATGCCCTTCCACTCCCACCTCCCCCACCCCCGCTTCGAACAAATTTCTAGATTCTCTACTTTTCTAGAAGAAGGGTATCTGTTCCTTTATAAGCACATTATACCCCAAAGTTTTATGATACAGATGTAAGGTAATAGTGAGTTGACCACGGGGTAACTGAGAGATCCCCCTATTCCGAAAGTAGATCTCGAAATATGTTCAAATACGACTTTAATACTGTAATGTTCTTAAGGATACGTTTCCGGCAATCCGTCATTTGATCTTGTCAACACGAGTAAATCTCTTGTTAGTAAGTAAGGAAAAGCTATAGCATAGTTTTGTTAACATGTACCCTGAAGTTACACAGAGTTAACTATGATTAAAGCAGGAATCTTACAAGTTTGAATCACTTGAAAATAAAGTATGTTGTGTGATTATATGAAGAATTATTACCCTCCCCTCACCGCCCACATTATGAGAGGGTTGGTCACACCCCTGTAAGATATCTTAGACTCAACTCTGTCTCGAAATGGATTTTGGTACAATTTTATATTTTTCACAAAAGTTTTCCTCTTTTCCACAGCAAGTTGACACCGATACGACAGAGAATACTAAATGTGATATCTTATGATTCCTTTTCTTTGCAAGGGAAAATCAGATATATTGACGTATACTGAAAATCATCAGTACGATACAGTAACGCCAGGGAAGTGAAATCGTTCCCTCTGCTTCAAACTATCGTCGCGTGTAACGGATCAACAGTCCAGCTCATCTTGATCTATTTGGCAGAAAGTATATTAGCATGTGAGAACGTGTGTATCACCAGATGTTGTTAATATGCGGCAAGGCTCACTTGTCCCTCAAGACAAAAAAAGGCAACTGGTTTTCGTCACTTTTAAGCTAGCTTTTGACGGCGCTGTGCAATGGAGTTGAGCATTCGATGTCGATTCAGATCTGCCACAGATTGTTGACCATCCGGTATTGGTCCTGTCGATGGAACTTCATTATCACATTACAGAAGCTGTTACAAGTGATTTGCTCATCCGGGAAGAACGAGGCGTGATAGATGAGGCTTGTTAGAACAAGAAGTACGTTGGTACTCGAACTCCATCGAATTATTCAGCAGCTGTTTATATCTATGATTCTAAGATCTGAAGTTGAACAGTGACTGAAACAGGTAAATATCTTTGTTTAAACGCAAATCAATTATTGGTTGTAACAGGTACATGGGTTTTGCGCTGTTTTCGTAAGTTGACAACTTCCTTGTCAGCCAAAAGTTTGAAGGTCATCAAGACCGTTTGTTCGTTTTATAAGACAACTATCTCACGAAGTAGAACACAACGCAAAAGAGAAATATATGACTTCCCTTAAATGCAGAATAGCGGAAAGATATGGACTGCATGAACTTATAGTTTGACGTCAACGGTGCGTAAAGGATAGAGGGGTTGTGGTAAACAACTCACGATGAATAGCTCGTTTTCTCTTCGATATTACGGAGAACAAAGGTCCTTTGCTACTTGCAGGAGTTAATAGCCCATTAGTCTCTTTGAATGAAGTAGAGAACACGGTAGACTTTAGTGTATCTAAGGGTCAACATCAAGTTTTTATCCTTGCGCTGTGATGTTGCCAGGATTCTGCCTATTTTTGCCGTGAAGGTAAGGCCAAATAATTGTTTATCTATAGTAGTTTTTCAAGTATTTTAGAATCTATCGAGTAAAATCTTTTGGTTTATCTTCTTGTGGCCTTTATCAGTATAAAGCAATGTTTGAAACTAAACAATTAACTATGTGCAATAAGCACTAACCCTTCAAACCAATTAGTTGCATATAATGCAGTAAACTTATCTAGTAAACATAAGATGATATCTTGGGTGACAAGGGCACAATCTGGTCAGTTGAGAAAATCGGCACGGTATGCACGGGGGCGACGTTAAAAAGTTGTGTGTACAGTCATGTGCGAAGTCATGTTTTATTCAATCATGTTTAGTGCGAAATTGCTATCTAGTTCTTTGTCGTTATTATACGGAATATATACTGGACCTGCCGACAGAATTAACATGGTTCCTTCCCCTTTTCTTGGCATTTCCCGTCAGTATGGCATTCTAAGCTCCCGAAGGTCTGAGCTCCCGAAGGTCTGAGCTCGTTCCACTGACGTGGTCATCTGGGTAGGTTCCAAGGATTTACATGTTCATGCCTTCCCACCCCACCTCTTACTGCCATTCCTATGAGAGGGACACTGAAGCCCTTTAAAAGGGATGTGATGATTTGGTTGCAAAAAAGGGAAAACTTTCCATTCGCAAGATCGCGCTCAATCATCTTCGATCACATTGAAAATTTAGTACTTTTTACTGTTGCGTTGATTCCATCATACCCATGTTTGTAGTTCAATATTACGATATCAGGACCAGATCATTATTCCTACAGTTAAAACTACAATCAGTCTTTATCAGCATTCTCTTTGAAATCGTACATTATCAGTGAGCACAAATCTAGCAGTTGGTAGATAGTTTTCCCCATTTGGAATACACCAATATCTATTGGAATTATCCAGACATTCGTCCAAGGGATTTAACTCTTCGTACACGTTCTTTATTACATTGAATACGGCGTAAAAGAGATCATGACTACAAGAATATATGATTTATTGCATTTCTGTTGGAGTGCATATCAGTTCTGTCAAAACGTTATGTCATCTATTATCAAGAGTGAGAAATCTCTAAATATTTTAACGCTTGTCGACTCACTTGATAACCATAGATAGTAGATGTTTATCATGTCTTGAGTCGTAGCCTTTTTCTGAGCTACGTTTCGAGAAACACTTTGAAAAATTTGTTTATATTTGCAAGGGACACGAGATCGCCACCAATGCAATTGAGTAAGATGTTCGATTAGACGTAGGCAACTATGGTAATATCAGTGTTTTTCAATGAACATAGGTAGTACGAGCCACATCGTTTTTTCCAAAAACAGTTGCGAAGCATCGTTGAGCCTTTCGACGCAATTCCAGTCAGCTGTGGTAGACGATAACGGAGAATACACCTCCATTCTTTTCAACTTGGTTATCCAAGATAATATGTCTTTTAGTCTCAAAACAATCGAGATGCTAGATTTACAATAGTTTTATGAATTGAACTGTTTGATCCAAAGTCTGTGATCCACTCAAAGTACACTGCCGTCTTTATTTACATCAGATCGATGATCTTACGAAAACAGATGTGATAACGACGCGTTAACAATTCTCTGAAGAATTTGTGGGTGCTAATGTTTAGCAACCTCCTTGGGTTTGCTTGTAGGTCACCCGACTTCTTCTTTATTTGAGACGGTGCTTTTTTTATAATTGGTAGAAAACAATAATCCTTTATCTGTAATTAAGGGAGTTTTGTAAACAACCTTTGTGTCGTCTGTTTATCGCGTAATAATGTATCAAGGACATCTTATACTGTCTTTTATGAAAGGCTGTTGACAGATTGTGCTTTTCAAGTCAAACTGTAGCACTTCGAGGGTCTTCGATGTCAGGGTAGTAGCTTTTACATGTTGCAGTTGTAATGGCAATCTACTTGCGTATCTTTTTCTTATCAAATCGATATTTGCATTACTAATTAAAAGCCACCAAAGTATCATTTTGAACCCAAAGATATTCTTCGATACGTTTCTTGGGCTGCTAGACTTTGCAAATTCGTTGTAAAACTCCAATCATTATTACGTTGAGAAGTCGTCATCACGAAAGGAATTTTAACAACTTTATTAGGAATTAGGAATAAGAATTTTATTTTGCTTGTTATCTACTTACCTCAGACATCGAATAGCTGTAGAGTCCGTATGTGCTTTTCGGTTTTTTTACCACTGTTCAATGATATATACTCTGCTAAGTTATCTTCCGATTTTCCGATTACACAGAAAACCATCCAGTACTGAAGTATTGCTGGAGGGTTGATAAAATCAAGCAGAAGGTTTTATGCCAATCCGAGACCAAAAGTTTCAGTATTTCAGTGCTACTCGATGTCTTGTTTGTACGTTGTCTGAACGAATGCAGGAAGCACCATTCATTCCCGCTAGTAGATAAGTTTGCCAGATTTTGTTGTCAGCTGTGGATTTGATTACCTGAAGTAATGACGTTATCAAATATGCCCGTACTCAAAATTTTTCGTGACGAATAGAGAGGAGTCTTTGCAGAATGCCAGCGTATTTTAACAGGGTGCATAATGTCCACGCTTTCTGTTTTGTGGCTAGCGCGATGTTTCGTGTTGAACGAGTATCACCTAACTACAGGACGCTTCCCAGAGCCGCTTCCCAGAGCCGGTCTCGCCATACAATGTTAAAAATCTTTTTCAAGACTTAAGGAATTGTTGACACGGTAACAACTCCGCAGCAGATAGATTACGTTACAAAAGATAGTAGGGCACTGCTATTGCTGACGCGGCCGTAGTCAGACCAAGTTGTGTCGTGTACGTATAAGAAAGGTAACACGGACATGGCTTCGACATTCCTCATTGATATGGCCCGCTGTTATATAGATTTTGTGATCCCTGCTGGAGGGCCCACAACCAAAGAGGGTGCAGGGTAAGGCCTCCCATCATCAAAGATTGTTGATAGATCAATGTGTATCAGTCTTCCCAGCCTAGTATAGTGAAGTTGAAAAAATGATTTTGTGTGTTACTACCGGAATCATTCCTACGATTTAACACGAAGAGGATCACATTGTAATTTGTACGCCAGTTACTCAGCCTCCCATCCCGAAAATCCCCCCTCCCCCTAAATTTTGCCAGGCTGCTACCAGAACATCCGTAGTCTCCATTATGGTTCGACCTTCTTATGATTCAAAAGCGCGACGGAAATAGAAGGGAATAACAACGAACAGCTTTAGTCAACGCTGTAGCAGCAGCTCCTTGCAGCGGAAAGGCCAGAATTTCTTAGAAATCAGTAACGGCTGGCGGAGCAGGTTTGACCATCGTATGGCATTTTCCCAGTACATTCGTTTCCATAGGAACTCGTCAGTTTGAAAGGATGCGTCTTTGGAGATGTATTATGACGTGCTAAAATATGGAGAGAAATGCAATGAAATATAGAGGATTCATTGCACGGCATTTCGTCTTTCCATCATATGGAGACCGTTGCACAGATGAATTCTTATAGTGACGTAGCTGGGAAATAAAGTTGAGAGATAAAGTTACAGAGGTGCCATTCATTCAGGTAGGGGATTTGGTGGTGCTATAAGCTCCCCGGGGTTTAAAAATTCCGATACTGATACTGACCGGATTGCCGACTTTACTATGGCACTATTTAGTGCAATGGTAAAGTCTTAGCTTTCGGAGTGGGAGATCCTGGGTCCCTTGTTCGAATCCCGGTGGCGACATTTCAGCTTTCTATAGTATCTCTTTAAACTTCATATTTTTAAATCTCTTCTCTATATTTGAGAACACATACCTTACTTTGACGGGCCCTTAAATTGGCTACACCATTTCCTCGATGCCATGATCTTTATAATATAATGTATTGTTTGCTTTCCACCCCCCTCCTCACCAATCACACTGACAGAATAAAAATGACCATGTTGACCAATTGTCTGTTTAATGCCATAATGAAATGTAACGAAATGAGGTATCGTAAATACCTGCACGTCAGTCATGTTACAAGACAGATATTTATTATGATTTTTCGTAGTGAAGAAGAGAACTTGTTAAAGGTGTGCTCATCACCACGTTGCTCAGAACATTCACTGTTATATCACATTCCCAGTGACGTAACACTTCACAATTGTGATGGCATGTTTTCATTTATATAGAACAGCTTAATTATTGTGTAGAGTTTAGGTATTTCTTTGCATTGCCAGTTTTCCTGTTGTTGTTTTTCTCGAATTAAAACCAAAATAAAGAGTAATCAATTATAGGAAATCGTCAGGTGGCTACATTGTATTCGCCCGTATCACATGTTGTTGCTTCAAATTTATTAACCCCCCAAAACACCCACGGGGGGACTAAAGATGATACATATAATTAATATCTTTCCCTGATACCATTCTCAGATTCAGGTAAACAATATTTTAAATTAGTCGGATAAATCATCAGATAAAAGCTTGAGCGGGCTACATAGGATGAAAAGTACTTTACGCGCCGTTGTGTTTCTTTGCGAACTTTCTACAAGATACTTAGCTTTCGAGAAGAAAACGTGGAAAAGATTCGCTTTTGAGGTATTAAATAGTGAGCACATTTACACCTGCTGTATTAAACGTATGGTTATAGTCAATTCCGGATAATCGGTCGGTTTTTCGATTTATAGATGAAAATCCTTATGTTTTATTGGTTGGAGAAAGTGATTAAGATACCCAGACGATATTTATTGGTCACTTTTGATCTGTCAGTAACTGCCGTTGTTGAGTTTACGATCTCCGATTACTTGTTATGACAAACATAAAACGAAATTTTTATCGCATTTTTTGCTTTCATGTATGATCTGGCTTTAAGGTGGGAGCTTATACCATCAGAGTTAAAACAAACAATTTAACGTCTTTTAAATCTGCAGTACATTGAAAATCTTGTGATGGATTGTTTGTAGATGGGTGAAAAGGGAGAGATATAACTCGACTGTGAAAATATTTAGAGAGAACTGGATCGAATTGCAGTTGCTGTCAAACTTCTGTATGGACTCTCCAATGCTGTCTTTTTGTCAAAATTGACCGTTATCGCATGCCATGCATTAGATTAATTTTGATGATAATTAAAGCCAGCGTTCCACAACCTTGGCCCATGGAACCGGGCATGTTAATGGGTATTCCTGCACATACTGTGTATGTTAAACGATCTCCGATGCCGGATCCAGAATCATCAGTCACTGGACCCGGCTCTTTCTCACAATTGATGTTTCTCTCTGTTGGAAAAACTTACGCCAGAATGCTTAAAGAAATTGTACTCAATTTTGTAAGGGTAACGAACGTTGTCATGTTCAATTCAGTTCGATATTTTTAACTAATTTCTTTTGATTTAACGAGTTGCTGATCACATTAGTGAGGAACTTATATTTAAGAAAGGGGTGGATCGATTGGAGAAATGTGATACGAAATGATGTCCTTTTCTTCACTGTTGCTCATTAAAGCTGCAAAAGTGCTCTCAGCCCCTTGGGTTTCCATGGTTACCACTTAATGGTCATGACATGCCTATCATACTATTCATTACTTAACTTATTACAACTTATCACTGGCTATACTTGTTTAAATGGCAGTTTTGGTTTCCTGATTTATTGTCTGCAACACAAGCACACATGCAACGTACGTTGATTGGAAGCAAGAGCATTCGAAACATGTCGAACAGCTATGGAATAAAGGTATCCACCTAGACACGAGGATTAGCACTATCTATAGGCTATCTTCAATAGTTAGGAAACCATGCCTGTAATTCTTACATTGAGAACCCTGTTTAAGTATGTTGTGACATGTACCGAGATACATCAACATTGGGAGGATGAGGATGGCGTTGAGGCTGTACTGTAAATTGTACATAATCTAAATTTATCATTCCGAGAGGGTGAGCAAGGGCCAATGGCCTCCCCCCAAATACACCATAATTTAAAATCGTAGATTCATAACTAAACAAATGCAAAGTCAATCAAATCAGACACTTCTACTACAGTGTTGGCCCATTTTTCATAAACAGTCAGTAATTTTTGGTAGCTATTCTCAACCTTTGGCTACTGAAAACTTAGCTGCAATTTTAAAATGTTAATGTCTTAGTGATCAGATGATTTGCTCTCTTTACAAAGAATTTCTACCTTATGTTGCATGGACGATGCGCAATTGAAACTAGATTTATTATCAATTTATTCGTTTCATAGTGTGTCAACTTGAGACTTGCTGTTCCATTAGTAATTTTACATTTTACCGTATATAACGACTGAGGCCCACGTAAAAAGGCATGTGGGGCTCCATGAGGTATTGCAAACCCCCTATAGATCACTTGAAACCAGTCATGGATAATTCATAGCTGTTTTTGGTAGTTCTAAGACTTTTTCCATGGAATGTTGTTATACGCAGGGGTATAGCAGAAGAGGTACTGGGGAGGCGTACTGTCAGAAATTCCAAAACTAGAAGTTTACAAATATATTGCTCTTTGTATTGCGGGTAGAGATGAAGGAAAAATAGCAAAGAAGTGAAGATAATAAGTCCTACGTAGTCTGATGATCTCTTGCAACAACTAAATTGGTATGTTATCCATATCATGATTATCTTTTGACGTTATGACAGCCCCAAGTTGTAAAGTAATTTATGTACTATTTCAGGATAAAGATATTCTGATAGCATAGATATTGCACAGTAAGATGACTGCGCTGCCAGTTAAGTGGCAGTAAGGGACAAATTGTACATTACAAGTAACAACCGCAGTAATAGACCCGGAAAAAGTCTGTTGTCTGCACAGCATATAATTTTCCTGATAATGATAATTCAGTGAGAAAGGTTTGCCCCATTCCAAAGTATATGGCGATGGCATTACTTTGTTAGTGTTATGTATACGTGAGGTGGAAGGCAGGTACTACACCATGAGGTTAGCTGCTTATCAATATATTGAGGTAACTTAGAAGAGAAGAATATGTACGAGTATGAAAATAACACATAGCGATCTAATTCCATCCTCAGTCAAACTTACTCTCTCTACACTTAACAGGAATCACGCTTTTATACATAAAGGACTGGGTACAAAACTGATTAACATGTATTGCGTAATAGTTAGAGGATAATACACATCAATTGATGCCTGCAATTCTAAACAAAGTTCAAGGATCATTTATGCGTTCTGTAAATTTAATCTTCGTACTGTCTTTATCTTGCTTTGAATTTAAGCCAAAGATCGAGATTTCGAACTAAATTACTACCTTACTACTACTTGATTACCACAAGTGGTTTAGAGGAAGGAAGATATCGACTTCTTGCTTAGATTTAATGTTCTCTTCGCAGTGCACTTGGGCTTGATAGCTGATAAGGGCGAAGAATACAATTACAGACTGTCATTTTCAGCTGGATATGATTTGAAAAGACATTGGGTTTGGTCAAGAAAAGCTTAAGTAGGACAGCGGGTTTCGTTTATTTTACACCAGTTTCTGGCTTGTCTGATGTCTTTTGGTCATATTCACGTAAAAACAAAATTTTGTACTGGCAGCGTGTGTTTAGTACATTCTCAAGTTTCTGATGGTCATACTGCAGCCTGTAAGGTACTTTACGTACCGAGAAAGATTCGGCTTTTAATGGGTAAAGAGTATTTCTTCCTTAAGATAAGGCTTTATCTCTCGATAGTGGTAAACAAAAAGTTTAATCTCGTATTACCTTGCACAGTTTTCCTGCAGTCAACCTGGTGATCGCATGACAGAGTTGAAATTCTTTCTAACTTTCAAGTGCGTTTTATGAAAGGAAGTATTTGAAATGTAGTGACTTGTTTTGTTTATCACTTTATATGTCATTGTAAAGTCAATGATATATAAATCGGTTTCGTTTTTAACAGATTGTGGACAGTCGTCTTGCGTAAAAGTATGCATTCAACAGATATGAAGACCATTTTCCTGTTTGCCACTGCTCACATGATGGTGATTGGTTCGATTGCAAGTGGAGTGCTTAAGCAGATCAGTAAGTCCTATATAAGCCTGCGTTGATTTCGTGCTTAGGGTCTCAGTTGCTTGCACTCGTTTTCATGTTGTTCTTGTCAGCTGTGCTTGTTTATTCTTGGTATTGTAGCATAATCTTTTATACGGCCCATCATTTGCAGTTATTTTGAGGCAGCATCTTTACGGTGCTGGTTGATTGTAATTATCTCTCCTTCTTGCATGGTCCTCGATGTTTATAGGATATTCCCTGTTTGAGTAGCCCCTGAATGCTAACTTGCTTCTTTTATCCGCTGTAAAAGAGGTGTCGATGACCAGTACCAACTTCTCGTCACCGCTTTCGTGGAGTGGTGGGGTCGGCATATTTTTAGAGAAGCCACAGTATGATGCCTGACAGTTTCTGAGGTCTAAGTATTTCCAACATTAGGCACAAAATTGTACTTTCGCAAAATCTGGTTATCATAATGCTTTCACTTATAGTCACTTTTTTAGTTGAATAGATGCAAAACAGTGAATTTGCAGTATTTATCTTCCGCTTTAGTATAAAGCAAACAATCCACTTTGTTCAATGATTGTTCCTGTCTTGCACAAATTTTGTGATAACCAATACTTTTAAGTTTAGCTGAGAAATGATTGACCTTTGCATTTTTGTTTTTAATTTACAAGTAATTAAGAGTTACTATTTCTTTCGTTTCGGACTTGACTACTTCAACATTATGCTTTAGCAATAATTTGTATTTATTTATTTTAATTTAGTTCAGTTTATGTTTTATGTTGCAGTGCCTTTTTTAAATATATTTATTATCCTACGTTACCAAGTTGTATATAAACCAATGCGGAAAGGAGCATGGGTAGCTTTGCCTCCCACATCAATCAATCAATCAATCTATCAACCTGAGCTAGCATGTCTTCAGTAGTCAATTTTTTGCTGATTTGTTATTCTGTGCATAAGGAATTATTCACACGTTTGCGGTGGGGCTATGTCATCATAGGTTGATATGTGGACTATTAATGCCGCTACATATTCAGTAATTGACTACAAGAAAACGTGTTCCTGAACACAAAAATTGTAAACCGAGCCGGAATAGTTAGCTTGTATATTCAGGTTTATATCTTTGCTTTTGTCTGTTCGTCTTTGTTTTAGTTTCTTGATATTTGCTGCTCAGCATTCTCCATGCCATTATCTCGCCCATTTGCTAAAAGATTGTATTTGATAATACCATTGAGTGTTTGGGAACACAGAACGATCCTTTCGAGGCATATCGTTTTCACTCCGAGAACACCATTAAATACAGATATTTTCTCTGTTGTTTTGTCAATTACCGCAGATTTTCAAGAACTAGGACGACATTTTCTTTTCGATCTTTTGTTGTTTCCTCAATATACATTCTTCTAGACTACTCACAAAGATTAAATGCCCATATCATGTAATTAGTTTTATTTGCACGTTCTTGTGTTGCCTACCTTATTCGTTTTGTATTATAATACAACCACATTCTCAACGTGATCCGTGGACCCGTTATAGAAAAATGGTGCCTTGGTTTTATGGTATTTAGGACCCTTGTAATATTTATCTTAGATCTGCCTACCAAATTTAAGAGATAGCTTCAAGGTACCAGGGGGTGCAGCAGTCTATAAGTATTATACAGCTGTAGTGTGTGAAGCCAAACCATTTATACCCTTCTAGCCTCTCTGGTGATACAAAAATCAATACCTGGGATCTAACAATTGCGAAGTGACAAAAGGAGCTTCATTAGTGCCCCCTTCCCAAACACTCCTACGGGGAAATATCCAAGTAGGTAAGGGTAAGAAAGACCAAAAGGTTGTCAATAACGACAATAACGAAACGAGTGCATGGTTTTACAAGATCCTAAGAATCCTTTGGCTCGCAGTGCGTCAGGCAGCTGTTCTCTTAAGTTTCTTTTCAAATCTACCAACGTCGACGTTAATCTCATATTACGAACTCAAAAATCATGTTTTGATGGACATCAGTGGAATGGAATTATTTATTGTGACGTCACACCTTTAATGAATTCGAAAGTTTGACATATTTTCGAGTCATTGTATAATTTATGTTTACGGAGATAAGTTTCCCAAATTTGAGGACTTTTTTTAACGCTTAAATCGTTTCTGTCGAAGCCTGATCGTTCTTCATTTTATGAACTGGGCCAAATTCGAAGTGCAGTATTCTTACGATCTTCGCATATTTATACGGTCGTTACCCGCGAGTTGTCAGTGCAATATTTTCTTTGCGGGTTTTTAAAGTTGTAACTGGGATGTAAAAATTTTCCCCCTGGAAAAATATTAACGTAGCGTCATTGAATTAGAACCCTAATACTTTGTTATTAAATCTCAACATGTTTTCTTTAATGTTCGATCTCGCAAAGAAGATGAGAAATTGTCGTACTTATCTTATTACCGGCATGATCCGCCAATAATTGCACTTTGACCATTGGCTTAGATCGGTGACCCAGAGGATCATCAATGTCAGAAAAAAGCAGGATCTGTCGTTATATGCCGGCCGAAGCAAACATGAGCCGGAGTAGACCGAGTGCAAGCGAGTGTGTAAATAGAAGGCAAGCAAAGAATCCCGCTTAAAGGATAAAAGTCAAAAGGTTCGCTTTTTAGAATGATGTTTGCCTTCCCGAAAGGTGACGGTACATGAATCGCTGAAAGTGAAGGACATCTGTATCTTATGTTGGGCCGAACAGGTATTTTCATATGCTGCACCTGCTTGTAACTACGATTTCGGTCCTTGAAAGCTTCTTTATAAATGCCTTTTGACATCTTAAGGAGCCAGTTAAATCCAGTTACAAGCTATTTAATTACAGTGAGCTTCTGCTTTCCAAAAATACTAAAAAGTTTGTTTGTTATGACGCGCGAAAAGCACCTGCGGATAGGTTTACAACAAACGACTTATTGATATCTTTTCAAAGATTTCAAATGTCGTTGCGAGATATTGACGTCATCGAGACTTAAAGCAATATGTAAATCAAAATTAACGTGTGAGTCGTGACTAGCGAGATAGGGGTAGAAATACACGGGGGCATGATGCCCCTTACAGCGACATTGAAAGTGCCACAGTTGACTATCCTCAGCAAATTCTATCAATTATAATTACTTGAGTGGTCCTTAATAATGCCCTATGGGGAACTTGTAATGACAGCAGTGGGCCCAATGTTAAAGGATTTCCAGTTTTGTATCAATAGGGGAAATGTACCTTTGCCTTCTCGCGTCATCATGGGATTGATATTAGCAACAGCAATGGTTTATGCTGTTGTAATACGAACTCTACTGTGAGGGAATGTGTGGTGGACAGTGGACACCAAACTTGGGTCCGCGAAAGGTACCCAACGGTTGTAGGAAGATCTTGAATTATTCACGCACTGGAACACTTTTTAGTTTATGTACAAACGCAATGGCGATGCGCTTGACGATACCAGGCAAAGCGTTTCAATTCTTGTTGACAACGTTTCAGGGTATTTTCTCTATCTGAAGGAATTCAGTCTATTACTATCATTTTTATCAAGAACACGTTTGAGCCGAATCGTAAGCTTTATCCCAAATTCTCAAAAATTCATGCCCATAGGAATTTTTGCAGGTTAAATGTGATAAATCACACGTGAAAACACTCTTGTTCACAGCAGGAAATCTCCCAAAATCTCGCTCGTTTTCCAAACTCTGTTAATTCAGTAAACTTGATAATATCAGTATAATTAACGAATGAACATATGTGTAGTTTTAAGGAGCTTCATTAAGAGGTTGATTGAAACCTGAGTGTTTGATTAACTATGTTAGGACTACTGGTCCTTGCAAGGACTCCTTTTCCACTCGGTTCACTACACTACTACTATTGCTTATGTTCGGTTGAATGAGAAAAACACCATGCAATGCCCTCTATGTTCTTTGTAGGTATATGACTCGCAGGGTAAAAATGCTGCATGCCGCGTGTTTATCCATTCCTGTTTCTTCGTTGATTTCCTTTTATTGGTAGTAAACGTCGCGCGACAGACATTGATCCGATCAGTTTCTGAAAATGGAAGGATCTGAGTTTGATTGGCGCAAATCTTGATCTTCTGGCAGTGTGATTGGTTGATTGATCATGTTTTCTTAGCTTGCTAAATTATTTTGTAGTTTTCTTTATATTTATATTGGTCTTCTAAAGAACACGTTCCAATTGTGATATTGTACAGATTCTAATACTTATTTTTGTCGGCAAGTCCTCTTAGTTACTTGACACGAGAATGTAAATATGGAATATAAATATGCCAGCGCATAATACCGAAGTAATCTTAGTCGTTAAAAAGAGGTTTCCCATTGGTTTAGTTAATTGTATAAGTCCCAAACCCATTCATAAGGTTATGGATCACAAGATGCAGTTGACTGTGGCTGTTTGCTTCTTCCATTTCTTACTATGGGGTAATTTATGAGCAGAACTTGTCACCTTTGAGATTTTTAAACCAACAAAATTTTAGCTTTAACATAATTTTATTGACTTACCCACGCAGGTGACGACTCATTGGTTCAAGACGGAAACGTTAAACTTGTGGCGTACATGGGTATGCGTAGCGAAGATAGAATGAACCCTACGAAATGCGGGGGAGTAAATCCGCAGACAGGAATCACCTTCTTTGAGGCATTTCGATTTGCCATTGACCAGGTGAACAGCAACATGTCGGTTCTATATGGGGCAAAACTTGGATATACTTTATATGATACATGTAAAAGTACTGCTAGATTGAAATCACGTCTTCGATTTGATATTCTTGGCCTCGGAAACGTCGGCTTTATCGGTCCGCCCACTTCAGATGAAGCTCTGTTTGCAGCACCAATTCTCGGGATTTTCGGCATTCCTGTAATCAGCCATTCAGCCACAAGTGAAGAATTGGAAGACCGTGAAAAATATGGGAACTTTTACAGGACCGTTCCGTCTGACAGGCATCAGGTTTATGCATTTGTTGATTTAGTGAAACACTTTAACTGGACATACGTTATTGCAATCAACTCGTTTGGAAACTACGGCCAACGGGGTATCGATCTTTTTGTTCGAATGGTGTCACAGACTAATATATGCATAGCTCATCGTATTTCATTGATCCGTACACCTTCGGAATCTTATTTCGACGGTATAATACGAGCCATAAACGATGATACAATGGTGAAAGCGGTCATACTTTATACAACCGTGGAAGACACTCGTGAATTGTTCTTTGCCGCCAAAAGGATGGGTTTACGAAGAGGACGGTTTACATGGTTAGGAAGTGCTCACTGGGGAAATGGTGACCATCTAGTAAAGGAAGTAGAGGATATTGCAGACGGAGCCATTGTTTTGAATTATATGAAGAAACCCCTTCCAGGATTCCGCGATTACTTTCTAAATCTGACACCAAAGACAGCATCTTATTCCTGGTTTAAGACATTCTGGGAAAACACATTCGGATGTAGTTTAAGTGGAGCAAAAGAGCCTAAGTGTCAAGGTACCGAGAGGCTGCGACCAGGTCTAGGTTACGAGGAAGTGACCAGGGAGCACGTAGTATCAGAAGCAGTGTATACTTTTGCCTGTGGACTAAACCAGTTCATCTTAGAGAAATGCCCTGGGAACGAATTGAATAAAATGGAGTGTATGAGAAATAATTCTATTCTGAAGAATACAAAACTGTGGTCTATCATAAGGAAGAAGATTCAATCCGGTAATCTTACTTGTGGACTGCCTTTCGCTGCCGGGAGATTTGGAAAAGATGGAGGCGTTGAGGGGAACTTCGATATTCTCAATTTTAGGACAACTAGATTTGGTTTTGAATACGTTCGGGTTGGCCAGTACAGGAGCACCAGCAACATTTACCTGGAAGGGGTTGCTCTTACTTTGAACGCATCCATGATCCGTTGGACTAATGGTTCACGAATCACTCCTACGTCTGTCTGCTCATTGCCATGCGCTTTTGATGAGGTTAAAGTGAAAAGTTCAGATCATCCAAGATGTTGTTGGACATGTCATAGATGCCAAGCAAGAGATATTGTTTACAACAACACATGTGTGCGTTGCAGCAAGTACCTATTACCAACAAAGGATAGAAGCTCTTGTTTTCCATTACCATTTGTGTACGTGGATATGGCATATAGTCTGAGTGTTGTACTGGTATTATTTTCAGCTATTGGATTGATGCTAACCACTGCTGTATTGGTTGTCTTTATCAAACACTGGGAGTCTCGTGTTGTCAAGGCCTCCGGTCGGGAGCTTTCCTCTATCATGCTCATTGGCCTGTATATGTGTTTCTTAGCACCCATATTTTTCTTAAGCAAGCCATCTCCAGTCATTTGTGCAATCCAGCGCTTCATTGTGGGTGTTAGTCTTACCTCATGTTATACACCCCTTTTGCTAAAAACTAACCGCATTTACCGTATCTTCCGTAGTGCTCAGAAATCCATAACTAGGCCGACCATGATTAGCCCCAGATCTCAAATCTTGATTTGCTCTTCTCTGGTCTGCATACAAATCCTCCTTGGTGTTACGTGGGTAGCTGGTAATCCACCAAGGATAAAAAATATCGAGCTCTTAGGTAAGGAAGAAGTTTTCCAACTGTGTTCCGAAAGCAAACTCTCTGTGGCATTAAATTTAGCAATATGTGTTGTGATGATGCTGATCTGTACCTTCTTCGCATTTAAAACGAGGAAATTTCCCAAGAACTACAACGAATCGAAGAACATTGGAATCACAATGTACCTGAGTTGCTTTTTGTGGGGTGTTTTTGTCCCCATGTACCTGTATTCTAATGACTTCAGTCTAAACACCAAGCCGTACCTTTTAAGTATCTTTTGCATCGTCATCGCATTTGTCACACTTGGGGGCCTATTTGGGTCCCGAGTGTATGTCATATTGTTTCCAAATGTCGCTTTAAGAGGCGATGAAGATAAGAGCTTTTCAACAGGAATAGCTACAAAGAAGACCACTCTTCATGTGGAGAGTGGGGAAACATCCCCTTCTCCGCGAACATGCCGATGCCAAGAGAACTCTCAGACTTTTTTGAATTTTTCTTCCAAGGTAGATGAAGCCAAAATAAGGTTCGATGATGTCTAAGTAATGGAGCCCGATTATATTTTGTTAGCTGATGATTATAACCTGGGTGACGGTTGCAGACTTCGCTCAATAACGAAAATGGGGATAGTGTGGCGGGACCACGTTAAAACGCAAGCCCCTGTTTCTTTGAAAGTGTTGTAGTCAACGTTTATGAAACCGAGCTATAGATATCATACCAAGTCGAACAAAGGTGCAACTTCATATCGATTTGATGTACACGGCGCTCCCAGGCATTTTAGGAGAAGTAGATGCGGGTAGTCAGCTTAATCTCAGCTTTATCTCGGAGTTCGTACCTACCGTTTATAGTATGTGCCAGATAAGCAGGCGGATGAAGCTAGAACATCGTGCCAGATTATTGGAATCACAGGACATTTTATGCTGTTTAAATTCGGATCGTAATCATGGTCGCAGATCGGTGTAAGGATGTGGAGGGGGGACAAAAGGATTCGTCGTGGACAATTTGACGTTTTTGGGTCCAAAAGTGGGTGGATAAAGCAGCTGTTGTTCCTACATCCTGAAAAGTGAGGGGACCGAGTCCCCCCGTCCCCCAGAATCCACGGCCATGATCGTAATAGTATACATTGTAACAGTATGATAAAATTTGATGTGTATATGATAGGGGTACGTATACTAGGTCAGTTTTAGACATCTAGGAAATGGCAATTTATATTGGATATCAGTGTAGTATGAAATTCATAATAAGGAAATAGTATCAGGCACATATAATCACGTTATCGAATGAGACCGTTTTATTTTACACCTATGTATTGTAGCATATATGAATTGAAGACATTGATATCTTAACATTACTCTGGTTCTGGGCTGTAAATCAGTAATATATTAACATTAATGTGTATGCTTAAATTCAAAGATGAAAGCTAATAAATGACAGGGAGTCGTAGATCCAAGACAAGATTTAGCTCTCGTATCAACTACTTTCCTCTCGAGAGCATTGCAATAGATGAA
>JAAAKL020004307.1:0-21238 GCA_010016065.2 Carybdea cf. marsupialis auct. non (Linnaeus, 1758) | reverse complement strand
GGCTCTGTTTGTGGGACATCGAAACTCGAGCTTCGCGGGGATTTTTGGCGGAATAAATAGCAAGCGGTGATTGGCGGAAAGGCTGATTCTTATTAGCATAATGGAAGCATGAATTGTTTGTCATTTGTTTTGATGTTCAACACTGACGCCACAGCTGAGGGGCAGCATGACGTCCATACAAACACAAGAAGTAAATCTACTCGTTGAATTCTGTGAGGGAACCTGAAAGACTTCATTCACATTTTTACAGAGTGACGTAACAATTGAGAACTGGGCCAAATTATGGTTTTTGTAGTATTAGAAAATGCTAGAATTAGATTACTGTGAATGATTGGATGGATCTGATAGGTGATGATTGCACACACAGTTTACTATTATGCTCAAACACTTGCAACTGGGAAACGTTGATTGATTACACTTACTTTGGCCACTGTAATCTTTATCATGTTAACCGTGGCCTTTGCCTTAGAAAAAGTTGCATAGGGCCTGATGTAAGTGTATACCGTAATATCTTTGGAGAGAGAGTTTTGGACTTGGAGTTGATTTGAAGGAAGTAGTTGGGCTTACTTAAGCACCAGTACAAAATATCAATGAAAGCATTATTCTGGGGATCATTACTACAGGATGCTGATGTCAGTGGCAATAAAAAGCACTTCAAATACATGAGTAATTTCACACCCATGTAAAAAGCTGGCAGTAGCGGCTTGAAGTGCCAAAATACTGTTATATCTCACACCAAAATCTGAAAGCGTAGATCCTATCGGCAGAGAGCCAGACTTTTTGCTGCCCATTCTTTCTTGTTTTCAATAGCCTGTATGGTTCTGGATTTTGGATTTTGAGAGTCGGGGGTAGAGAGAGAGAGAGAGAGAGAGAGAGAGTTCAAGCTTTGAAATGTTAGAAGTTTTTTGCCATGTATAACCTACCTCTAGTACCGTGAGACCAAACAACCGCTGAGTAATAAGCAAGCTTGACATTGAACATGGAAGACTTTGAATGGTTATAGGCCGAGAGAAAGCTTTGTTTCTTGCGAAATAGCACACAGCATCAGGGCATTGGCAGCTGGTGCAACGTGGATGGAGGCTTGCCTTCTGCCATATTTCATTGGGACGTGTTTGAACTTCATCATCATTAAGTAAGAGTGTTAAACACTAGATCAACTTTTTCCACAGTTTATCAATAGTAGGCCCACGCATACGCAGTAGACATCCGAACGTATTTTCTCAGTCACTATCGTAACTAGCGTTTTCACGGCAGACATCACGTGTGAAGTTTTGCTCACGACATAAATCTCTTCCCTGTGGCTATCACCCAATGTAGCATAAAAGTTCTTTCTAAGGCCTTGAGTATTACCCTGGGAATTGAACCTCTAACGGAGATAGTATGTAGAAAAGGAGAAGGGAAACGCGAGAGACAAAAATGCCTTTTGCAACGAATGGCAAGGAAGCGAGAGAGTTGAGCATGAATGACGTTGCGAGGAAGACGTTGTGAGACAGATGGACATGAAGAAAGCTCGGTGGAGTTATCGTGGCCGACCAGACCAATGATCTACCCGGCAAAAGATGACGATGGACCGATTTGTCTGTGGGGTTCCTTTTTATAAGGCACATTACTAGTGATGATTTGATTCCTTTGGAATGCATCACAAAAAAGTTTACAAGCCATGGAGTTTATATACTAGGTTGCATAGTACTTCATGGCCTCTTTATTATCCATTCTAGTGCTTTTATTGTGCTGTTAAAACAAATGTATCAGTTCATACCAGTATCCGAGCACAGTCCGCAGACTACAATCTACGAAACATTTTCAGAACCTTGAGTATTCTAGTTGAAAATTGGTGGGAAACAGGTTCATAAAAATAAACTAGCTTCAAGTAGGCTGTGAAGCTTCAATTTGATGTTTTGTAGTGGTAACACGCGACAGATACCAGAAACGTAACATATCTACGAAAAGGTAGCTCCCTGGAGAGAATATTAAGTGTGCGATTTTCAATAGCGGTGGTCGTACCCGAAACTCGGAAGTCTCAGCCAATTCTGCTGTTAAGGCTAATCTAACCCTAGCCATGGATTTTAGATGTAAAGCACATATTTATAGCACCCAATGAATTTCATTCCCTTCAGTTCGTTCATAGGTAAATATTAGCAAAAGGCTATAAGTGTGTTATGTGTAACAAAACGATCTTCACGCGTGTCTTTGTATTTGTGTGTATGGAGAGTGGGGTAGTGGGGCAACGATGGCTGAGATTTGTGCGACTGCCGGGTATGCCACTATGATTGGCTTTAAATTCTGCAGTTTTCTCACCTTAAAATCCTTATGGGACAATGTGTATGTTTCCTATTAGATCGACTTAAGAGCGCAATCATCTCACAAATTGTTGTACCCTCGTAATGAACTAGAGTAAACCGAATCATTACAATCGCCGTTTGTTGAACTTTGCAAAACTGTATATTTAATGATTTATAGAAACTAATGAGGGAAATCCTACGTAGGTAAGGTGATGGCACCTATATGGGGTCAGTGACGGTTTTAGGGGGAGGCCGACAGGGCTATGGCCGAGACCCTGCACCTGAAGGGGCCCCACTTTTAAGTGCTAAGAGAATAGTGTGTGTTCAACTGCCTATGTTACTCTGGTGGGAGTAAGTGATAACTTAAAACTTTACCCAATGGAGGCAATACAGTATCTCCAGAACTTTCGCAAGACGATAATGCTTGGAATGCAGTGCAGCGCATGACGCCATAGGGCCCCGCTAACTTTTTAGGCCCAGGGTCGCGCGCCCTCCAAAACCGCCACTTTATGGGGTGGGGGTTGAATTGCCACATCCTCAAAAGTGTATATTTCGGCGCTGCTGAAGTACTTAAGGCCAATCTTCACTAGCCGCAAATTGCCGCGGCGGGCTACATATTGCTCCTCGACATTTTCCGCTGCTACATTTGTAATTCAATCTCCACTAGGAGCAGCAACATCGTACTCGCACTTTCAATAAGAGCACAAACAAAATGACCGAAGGTGAGATCCAATATTGCCTAGGCTTCGGAAGACATTCACATAGTTATATTCGTCATATCACCGGTACATTTACCCAAAATGACGAGACTGTCATCATGTGTAGTTTATATGGAAAATTCTAACTGGTAAAGGCTTTTCATAATACTGACCACGACAGCAGGGATCATGTTTAGTGAAATAGTGAACATGAGTTGAATCACAGTATTATAGGTTCAAAATAAACGTTTCCCCCAATCGTAAGTAAGATATGATGTGGGTCAAATGTTCAGTGGGCCAACATTTACAACTAACTTTCAGTTGTCAGATATTTGTGTATCTAGAATTCAACGGATATTTGTCTAGTTACAGCTCGGCTATCTGGAAATCCGGCTATCTGGGTTGAGCAGGGTCGAGCAGGATCGAGCAGGTACACTTGATTGAGTAAATACAAATACAGAAACACTATCAAAATGCGAGAGCAACCAAAGTGGTTTTCTTACTTCAAATTATGTTGGCAACTTCTTTTATAATTCAAAGTGCATGCTAGTCACTCAGCATAAACTCCTACTCGTGTCACTGATACAAAATCCTTTACTTTCACAAACTAAATATTTCAAATACAACTTTTGGAACTCTTTCTCTTAACATTATAAACATTATGATATGCTGTTATTTACTAGATTTCAAACATTTGCCTAGTACCAGCACCTAATAAGTCGGCGTTGCTCTGACCACAATCTTTACTAGGCGGAGCTGATGCACTTCTTTTGTTGGGACGTTGAAGCGGAATTTTTTGAGAGCCGAAAAGTAGAACTTGGTTTTACTATTCTCTACTCGCAAAATGCCGAGGCGACATCGCTAGATATTACATAATGACTACTACTGCGCATGTGGATCAGCGGGAAAATGTGGACGGCCTCGACATTTTCCGCTAAGTGGAGATTAGGCTTTAGATAGGAATTCGGATGAACCAAATCACAGTCTCTGTACTTACTATCAAGCATGAGGAAACGCAATGTTAGAAAGTAGACTATTTATTAATGGGCTGAGGAGGCTGCAACCTTGACCGCTCCTTCTCTTCACCACATCTACAAAGTTCATTTGAAGTGTCGGATTTAAGATAAATAAGGATGAAATCAGCGGATAAATCCTAACTGTTTTAAGATTTTTCTGTTAAATCCTTGAACTTTGCGAGGATACAGTTACTTGGAGTGTAGGCCTAATATATCATGCAAAAGATAGGCCTCTTTTTTACAATGAAATACGGTAGCTTGCGTACCCGGAATATTCTTACGAGATATTGTTATGTAAATATCATTTTTTTTAGTTGGGCGAAGAGGTTATTTTGATTAAAGAATGAAATCTTGCATAACTTGGTTTAGAACTTTGAGTTTCAGTAGAATGAAATATTACTACTTGTCATACTTCAGAGGCATCCAATGAATAATGTTTATTCAGAGAAAATATTTTTGAGGGTAATTTTTTTGTTCATTTAAAAGGTGGAAAACTGTCTTTTATAAACTGCACAGGATTGCAATAGCTCTGTGGTTCTGGCGCATGCGCAGTGTCATCCAGCCATCAGTTCTTGCAACTCGGACGAGATCAACGTCAACACCTCGTAGTAAAGAGGAGGAGGCACCGATTTAAAATTGTATAATCGCGTCGATTTTTGTACCTAACAAGACATGCCATGATTACAGAATTTATCAGAAAATTCATTATCATGTGATCAGTTAATTGGAAACGTCTGTGATTACGGGATCGACGAGATCGGTCGACATAAAACGGAAATTGCATGTGTTGATTTTGGGTCCTTATAGAACCTCATAATCTGTATGAATCATTAAATGTTCTTATTTTCATAAATGTTGTAAGTGATCATAGACAGTAGTTTGGGCAAGCATATAGGATTTTAACCATGGGAGACCAGAAGGAGAGACATACAAGTTTGGTAAGTTGTTATCATCCACTTGAGATCTTTCTTTCGACTTTTCTTTGATATGGACAAGTCATGTCTGGTTCAATTGTGACGAGGTCTGACTCATAAACTTTTGCCTAAGTCAGTGTACCCGACAGCACTGGTTTATTCTCGACAGCTTAACTGACTTAATGATTTTAGAAGCAGCATGAAGTGTTGTGTTAATACGTGATATTGCCAAGTCTGTGAGCGATGGTCATTCCAAGCTTGAATGCGCGTTAGACTTTTTAACACAACAGCGAGTTCTCTATAATTATGGTAATGATGGGAGCCATGATCAGGAAAACCATAACACAACCTTGCCTAGACATACCCTAAATCCTGTGCTAAGATGGACAAATGTTGCCGAGGTTGGTGGCTGGAATTAAGGTTTGATATTGCACTTTGAGTTGGTATTGAATTTTTTGAATGGGCAGGCCTACCAGTTGTATGTTGGGTTGACATGTTGTGTTCCGTGATATGCTAGTGTCAATACTGGTGTGTTTTGATCCGAAAAGCCGAGCAATATGAAAGTTTACTTGTTTATCACCAGCCTAGGAGTTATACTTCCTCGATCATGCCTAATTTGAGGCGATGTTGTGATTGTTAATTATCATTTCTTGACGTTATTTCGTGAGCCAGAGTCAAGTATATATATGTTTAGGTAGCTATACCGCTAGTGGATCAACATAGCATACAATCATTATGACTAATGCCTTTTGATGACGGTGTGATTTTATTAAATGAGAGCGTAATGATCCTAATAACCAGCCCAACCCATTCTGATGTTTCGAGATGCAGTTCTGTAGGCATTATTCTATTATAGGATCAGATCAGCTCTACAAAGTGCAGACCCTAACTTTCGTCACTTCACTGACACTTTAACCTTAAAAGAGTCATCTCCATCAGTCTACCTTCCACCATGGAAATGTTATGAAGTTGTAATTCAAGTTTAATAGTTACGGAAACAAAACCTGTTGGCATAATTGCATGTTTGGTATTCACAAAAATTATAGTGGTAACTGATGCTTCGGAAGTAAAATTGAAAACAGAAGATGAGAGGGGTTGGATTGCACTACGGGATAGCTTTACTAGAGGATTGAAACTTCAGTTTACTAAGTCATCAAAACTCAGAGCAACTCCAGAAAACTAACTTCCACGTTACGTCATGCCATGGCTTCTTCGGTGCTACTACCGAGCTATTAGAAGCTTGATCATTAACTGTTGAATTTAGTTTGTTACCATACTGACGTGGCCAACCGTAGTGAACAGGCTTATATCAAGCCAAACCAGATTGGGTGATCACTAAAATAGTCTTACTGCTGAATTAAGGGTTTTATTTTGTCATGCCATTGTATTTGAAATGACTTATATTAGATCTGAACACATGATTTGTAGTCGCTGTTAGCTGGAGTACCGTGTTTGTAATCAGTTAGATTTAGAAGTAATTTTGTTAAAGAAGGAAGCGAACTGAAACAGCATGTTGATCATTGACATGCTTTGTGATAATAGTGATGAATAAATTACAATCCATAGTTCCCACATACTTTGTACTATCCAGTGCCTTTGTGCTAAGTTTTGTCTGGTCAATTAAGACTGATCTATTTAAAACCAGAGGCAGAGCTATGCATTGTCTTGCATTCACAATACATTCTTGCAGTGGTAACTAACAAAGTAATGGATCTCTAGATTTACTAGGTAGCCTTTGTACTATGCTACCTCAACCCAAATTTGCAGTTATACAACTATTTAAAGAGAACCTTTTTGTTTTGCCCATCCCAATCACTCTGCTTTTGTAGAAGTTGAGTGAATACAAATGGGTTTGGCATGCAAGGAAAATAATCATAAGACAAGGATGGCAGCCCCTAGGATCATTATAATCATCATCTCAAAATCCTTATCCTGACATACCTAGGACTTGAAATCTATCATTTTTTCAATTCGGCAAGGATTGAGCACAGATTTTATTTGTATTGACACAAAACCTGGTTTTGAGTGAGATAGAAGATTCAATGGCAGCCCCTATGATCATTATAATCATCATCTCAAAATCCTTATCCTGACATACCTAGGACTTGAAATCTATCATTTTTTCAATTCAGCAAGGATTGAGCACAGGTTTTATTTGTATTGACACAAAACCTGGTTTTGAATGAGATAGAAGATTCAATGGCAGCCCCTATGATCATTATAATCATCATCTCAAAATCTTTTCTCTTACCACCACTGCTTTATCACCGTGGTTAATGCCATTAGTTTACTTAATAATTAGAATGGTAATCATCATCCTTACCATTACTAGCTCTTTTCCCAATATGACCAAGATAAGCCTTGTTCCATTGAAGTCTTTTGCCTCTCAGCTATTGCCTGAGGTGTATGTGAATGTATCCTCTTCCATTTAGTACCTTGCAATGCTACCCAATGCATTCTCTTACCTGCTAGGGCTTTGACTATTGTCACATTATCATTTCTGTTAGAAATCTTCCATAATATTGTACATGTTTTATATAACTAAATTCTAAGCTGCTAAGTTTCCATCATTTGATAAAGGTGGAAGTTTCTCATTTATTTTTTTTGCATTCAGTCATCAATTATGATGTCTTGAATAGCAACAGCATTGACATACCTAGGACTTGAAGTCTATCAAATTCCCCATTGCCGGGATTTTCCTTATCACCATGCGTTCGTAAGTCATGGTAACTTCTAAAGGTGTTGGCTTTTATTCTTAAACTAGGAAGTGAGATGAAATTGTGATATAGAAATGCTGCATTTTTTCAATTCAGCAAGGATTGAGCACAGATTTTATTTGTATTGACACAAAACCTGGTTTTGAGTGAGATAGAAGATTCAATGTTTTTATAGTTTTTGTTGAGTTTCGTGTAGTTTTTTTGGTTGGATAGTTCTTTTAGTTTCACATATTTGTACTTGTACATATGAAGATATTTTAAAGTATATTAGAGTACATTTGATTGTAGACAGATTTAAATTGAGAAGTAGTAGGATTTGTCATAGGGAGTAGATGGATGAATAAACATTGATGGTTTTTTTGTCTCCTGATTTGGATCATTCATTTATTTGTTCATTGAATTAATGTAGAATAGTGATTTAGTCACAATATACATATTTGTATTTATTTTATATGATAGCCACTAATAAATTAAAAGATGTGACTGTCACACATCATTACATTTACCATAGTTTTTACCAGAGTGAATAAAGCAAAAGAGATATATTTCTCACATTTTCTTTTAGTGAGTCTTTTACTTATTTAGCATATGAATTTACATTGAAGGTATCATTAATCAGACAAACCTGGCAATGATGCAAATGCCTGCAAGATTCATCATGATTGATAACATAAGTGACATACTGTAGTATACCTTCAGGCAAGCCAATACTGCTGCTTTTAGCTTTGTTTATCTTGTGGCTGTGCACTGAACATTGACAAGTCAAAGGGTGGTTAGACCTTTGAGTATCTCTCCAGCAGAGGAATCTTCAAGTACCTCTTTTCCATGACAATTATTAATTGCCTCGAGTTCAGGACAATGATTAATTTTCTAGTCTTAAATTGATGATCAATCATAAGGCAGAATCAACAGTGAGGTAGTGTCACATGACTGAATTTTTGCTATGATGGTTTGGGAGTTGAGGAAGTAAGGAATCACCATTATCATCATCATTATCATTATCATCATCATTATCATTATCATCATTATCAATATTTAAACTCAGTCCTTCTTGACCCCATTTTTGGGATTGGATTTGCAGTGATACATTTCCATTTTGCCTGGTCCAGTGCTGATTCAGTGCTTACACACTCAGCTGTTCCATATCCTGACATGAGGCTCTTTTCCATATTTTTTATGAGCTACCTTCTTACAGGATACTTTCAAATTGTGGTAAACTTTTTAGTGTCCTGTCACCACAGTCCAGACGGTGACATACATTTTTTGAAGACAGCAGAAACAATTTTTTTGGTGATGTTAATTTAAGATACACCATTATTTGTTTGTGTAAAGAGTAGTGTCAAAAAGGTGGGAAAGTGTTTCATTGTCGCAATAAAGTATAACAAGATGTTGACTGTCGTGTCTACTACAGGAGGTGTCTGTGATGACAATTGGAATACTTACTTAATTGCTTTTTATTATTCATTATGTATCATATATAGCTCTAGTCTCATGTCACACCCCATAGTTCTAGTCTCATGTCACACCCCCTAGTTCCTAGTTTCCATGTCACACCTCCTAGTTTCTAGTCTGTTGTGACACCCCTAGTCTTGTTCTTTTATCCTTAGCCCATCATTTTATGAGTGAGTTTTGTGTTAATAGATCTGTTAAAAAGTCTACTTGCTTTCTTAATGAATGTATGACAATGTAGGGCAAGTATCATAAAGTGACCACTTGAAAATTTAGAATGTGGACTGGCCACTTTTACATGCAATATTTAATGAGTAAAATTGCATTATAGGGTAATTCCACATGTGGTGTAATGTACATCTGAAGCCTATGTAGAGTTACCTAATGTACAAAGACTAATTGCATAAAACTACTGACTTCTTCAAATCTGTTATACTATCTTTTCAATATGTACAAAGACTAATTGCATAAAACTACTGACTTCTTCAAATCTGTTATACTATCTTTTCAATATGTTGCATCCTGGAAATATTTTTCACTATATAATAGCACATTCAAACCTAGTATGTACTTATTATAAGGCCAGGATAGTCTTATGCTATGAAAGTTAAACTACATTTTATAAAATCCAAAATTTATCACTAAAATATTTCACGTTCACAACACTGTTTGAATTCTTTTAGCAAAAGTTGAATATGGTAAATGTGCATACATACTTGAAGACTAAATCTTCATACATTATTATCTTCCATATATATGCATGATATTTTTCAGAAGTCTATAGTACATGTACATTTTAGATGTATCCAAAATGTGCCCCATCCACAATACATATTCACATAAAAACTTACTGTTCTGCTATTGGAGCCTGATCTGAAGTGGAGCTATATTGATAAGTCTCCTTAGGTGTGTGACACTAGATTATCATATTTGATTTTCTTTCAAGGTACAAAGTTAAAGCCTATAAAGCAAATGACTTTAGCTGAACTATTTTACATGTAATTTATTTGGTGATGACTACACAGTAAGGTTACCATAGGCTACTTTTAATTTTAATTTTATCTTGAAAATGGGGTAGGATAAATGTGCTGAAAAATTGTTATCAACCTGCCCCTTTTCCAAAAATGGTTATGATTCTTTGTTATTTATTAAAAAAAGATTTTTTTCAGAGTAATGTAAGCTACTATAACTGAGGGTATTAAGAGGTCGAATCTGAAGACAATAATAAGTCTCTATCATGGGTAATGATGGTATGAAGAGGTGTAAAGGCCTTACCTGGTCAGCTTTTTGGAAGTTAGCAGAGCTTTGGAAGAGTGCCCATGTACCATTTGACACAAAACTGTCCTTTTCTTGAACAACATGCGTATCCTAACCCAAAGCTTGCAAGACAAAATCAATGTCTTCAGCTCCTCGTGCTACTGCATCATGCTAAACATGGAACACAGTGACCAATACAGAACTATACAAAAAGGTAAAAGATAAACCCTTGATTTGCAATGTGATATATAGGCAGCTCTCTTTTCTGGGGGGTCTTATGCTAAGGATGGACAATCAGGAACCAGGTTATCAGCATACCCTGTTCGAGCCAACTCATGGGAAGAAGAAACCTGGGAGACCAATCATAAGCTACCTGAAGTATAACCAACATATTACTAGTGACTCACTTAATATGATTCCAATTCACAAAATAGAGGAGGCATCACAGAACAGAAAGGCTTCGAGACAGTTGTGGTTGCCTGTGTGTCAGCAGCCAAAAGATTATGATTAATATTTAGGAAAATGAACTTTGTATAGTCTTTTGGAATTAGGAGTGTGCTACAATAGAGATATGGGATGCCAGGTAGTAACATTTTTGTGTGGGAACCGAGGGGATATGGTTCATTTGCTGTGCCTGTAGACCTCCCTCCCAGATGAAACTGATCTTTAGCAATGTATAGAAATGGAAATGCTTGTCAATGTCAGCAAGCATGGATTATGGTGTGGATAATTCACTGTGTCTGATTGATAATTGAAGATATTTGTAACATCAGAGAGCATAAGAATACTACATACTTGGCTCCATTTTTCTAAGACTCTCTACTATCACCTTCTATTTGTTTATGTCATTTTATATGGAACAGCTTTCATTGTGATGTTTTGTTGATCCTCAGGGTTTTTTCTGACCTTCCATTTGTCACCAAATTTCACACAATTATCAAATGTAAGTTTGAATCATGTAGCCGAGCATCATGGATAGATTCTCAATATTCAAGAAAAGAAGGGGACATTAAGATCAAAATACTGAAAGTTGCAAGTAGCTCATTGTTGAGTTTTTTCTTCTCGAGTCCATTACTAAAGAAAAATTTCTTATACCATTTTACCAGCCTTGTGATTGTTGTTTTATATATAAAATTTGGTACTAATGATACAAAAATGGAAAGTGGTAAAATAAAACTTTTATGTGTTTTTCCTGTTTTAGATATGTCATATTAACTTGTGGTGTATTGATTGTACTTTGATAGCAAGCAATATACCTAACCAAATTGGACATGTGTAAAATGGATCAATGCATATGGTACAACTTTTGCATGATATTGCCTGTTTAGGATATGTGACATGAACATGCAATTTATATCTTTGGTAACTTTCTTCAAGACACAAGTCATAATGAGAATGACAAAGATGAAAGACTATTCCTAAGGAGGCCATCGAATAGAATACATTGAGTAGTGTAATAAAGTACCTTTGTTACAGTAATAGGGCTCTCTAATATAAAGTAGTACCCAAGAAGGGAGTTTATGTACACATCCCTATTAACAGTATTAGGTGATCTAAGAGGGCTATTGGCAACAGCTACAAAACTGCACTTGCATTGGTCACTATTCAATTATTTGGTTGCATAATGTAAGATGCCATTTTCCTCATCCCATTCATATTTGTTGAATGAGTAGGTTCTACAGAAGAGCTCAAATGTACATCTGGTTGTGGAGTTCTCGAAAGCTTTCAACTAAGTCTACTTAGGAAAATTGGAGCAAATGCTGCATGTTCAAGGGATTGCTCTTTAAACTGTCAGTGCAATTATGGTACTCAAAGAGCCTAATTCTGTAAGAGATATTGGTCTACATTTAAATGCAGGGAATGTAAAATTTCCTCACTATTTTTTTTCTAAGACCTGTTGTGTTGTATGGTTGTGGAACTTGCTTTATCAAGAGCAGTTGAAGCAGGGATGTCATGTACAAAAAAGATCATGAATGAGTTGTGTTATTCTGCAGAATATAAGTGAAAGGAGGTTCCTTCTGCAGGAGGTTTCCAGCATTTAAGACAAAATGTCAGTCAAAAGTTGTCTTGGAAGACAAAACCCTCTGGGGTTAACATTTCATAATGCTATGCATACCTTGTTTATATATATAAACATTTGTAATTGTAAATGGTCCCTTCCTGAGAAATATCTTTATTATCAGAACCAAAAAATGGTATTTAGAGCATAAAATAATCTGACATTTAAAGTGTGCTTAACTCGAAGGAGGTTGTTTTATACTGAGTGATAGTGACAAAATGTGTTAAGGTATTCAAGTAACAATTCCAGAAAATATCTTATCTCATTAATGTTATGAGTAGGTAACTCTACAATTGAATAAGTTCAAAAATACTATAAGGAATCCTTCTGATGTAAATATAGTAGTGTTTATGGGAGAGAATATGACCAGCTTATGTGTATCAGATGGAAGTACACAACTTGCTTTAGCCTAGAAGATACTGTACAGGCCTGCTTGCATAAAGCAAGGGAATCAATAATAATGGAATTACTTATTCCAAGTTCTCTTAGTTACCAAGGTACTTCTTTGTGTTGTTAACAGAGGATATCCCACCCTTAAAATTTATACCGCAAACGATGCTCCAATAGTGTCACCTGTGTATTTATCATTTGAATGCTTTGTGCTTTTATTCATTGATGGCCTAAATAATGAATCTTCTAATCATCTGATTTGCAGAGTCAGACAGACTTAGGACACCATAGAGCTCTGTGGCTGTTAATTTGCTTCCTTAATTAAGTGATATTAAAGTGACATTGTGATTGCTTGTACAGAATATTTAGTACCATATGCCATAATATAGTTCACAGTTTTGCAGATGCTTATCACAGAGTCGCTGCAGGAGAATGATTTTAGCACTTCACCATAATTAGCAAGTTATAAAAGATTTTTAATTATTATGAGGAGGGTGCTGGATTTTAAATTGTTCTTGCTATTCATGGACGAAAGCTGGTAGTTTCATTCTAAGGAGAAATAGTGGCTGTTGCATTCATTAGATGAGATTTATTGTGTGACAGTATTGCTTGAATGGATGCAACTGTCATATTGATGTTGAAACATATTTATCAAAGTGCTTATGGAATGTTGATGACAGGAAACAGTCTGGGTGCAAAGTGTTACATTTTTGTTCATGAAATGGCAGAAGTTCCTCTGGAAGTATAGGTGGAATCACTGGTTTCATATTTTAAGTGTAGGAGTATTTATATGTCCAGCTCAAGTGATTCATTGCATTTAATGATGGCAAAGATTAGTCTGCTCTTTGACATAAAGTGATGCCTATACAATCACATGCAAACACAGACTTTAACTTACTGGAAGCTTCCTTTTCAATATCATTAGTAGTCTAACTTTTTACTTTTTTGAAAATTTTTCAAAACATTTATTGTGTAAGCTTTAGCACTTCAGCCATTATGATAGCATATGCTGAGTAAAGTGTAGGTAACCAGTCATTTCAAGTAAAATTGGCAGAAAAGTGTCATCAGTTCAGTGATTTCAAAATTGTACAACATGTGTGATTGGATTCAAATATTGGTATGTTTTAATGACATCTGTTGTAGTAATAGTTCTTATTTGTTACATGTGTATATGTGATACTTAGGATATCTTACCTGCACTACATTATAACAGGCTTAGCTTGCTTCCCTTATTCTGAAACTAATGACAAATACAGGAAGTAATGGAAGTCAAGTCGTGTTTTGGTCTTGTTTTGCCGTCATAAAACGAAGGCTTAGATATGCCATGTCTCTCTGTCAATTTCTTATCATGAAAGCCCAATTTAAAGTCATTTTTTATGTTGTATGACTTTGTGAACTGGTTGAGCACACTCTAAATGCATTGAAATGATTTATGCTACTAGCATTTTGCAGTGAAGGCAATAGGCCTAAACTTGGATGCATGCCAGCTGGCTACACAGTTTTGCATGTTTTTAGAGCACATGTCTTGGTGTTAGGCAGTAATTGTGTATTAAATTCTAAAGGTACTTTAAGGGTGTAGAACTGTAGTATTAATACATGTGAAAATTATGATCCACTGTGAGATCCTTTCCAAATTTCATTTTAGAAATTAGAAAAAGGAAATAGGGGTCACTGTGTTTATCTACATAATTAACTATGAATCTTGACTGTAAAGAACCAATTTTTTTAGGTTAAGACAGTGAAACTTAAATATATATGTTGCAAATGATGAAAGCGTATACCTTTAAACTCTTGATATTTTACAATAGCATAGTGTACAACCCACAAATATCAACACATTTTTAAAAACACAGTCTTAGTGCTTTACTTCTCTTTAACTTAGATTAGCATTGATGATGCAGTTTGTGCCCAAAACACATCATCACCTTTTAAACTAACATTTTATTCCATCAAGTCACCCTAGCATAACCAGACAATTGGGTTATTGACCATAACAATCCCTTTTGTTCCATTTCCATTTAGAGTACAGCTGCACTAGCAGAGGGTTATATTTCTAACTCTTTCAAATTGATTTTATCACAAGGTTTGTAGTTTGCACTGGTATTTGGAGAAAGATTGCCTGTTTATATGTCATATAGAGTACACCTTTAATATCCATGTATCCAGGTTTCCTCATTTAAGTGTATTCAATTCAGATATTCTATTCTTAGACATATTTTCAATGAACAAAATCATAAGCTTAAAAAGATTATGAGCACTTTAACAGTCATATTAACTTATAATCAGTTGTTCTGTTTAAGGATTGTAGTGATGGAATTTTACATTGTACAAGATCTCCATAAGCTTGCATAATATAAATCTAACTCCTAGTAGTATAGAACATTGGATTTTCTTTCTGTATTGACAGCTGGTATTTCGTTTATGTCCATTGACATGGAAAGCTCACAAGATATTGTGCTCTAGTACTTCTGTTTCATAGTATATGCTTAGTTCTTGACATCTGAGTATTCCGCCACTCACAAAGCTAACTGTATTAAGGTTGCTTATAAACGTTGCCTTGGGATCCCAAAAATTGCTAAACAGTGACTTCGTATTTGAAATTACAGTGGAGTTGTTTGTATCTGTAAGTTATGTCGTAACAAAATAGTTTGATTGATAATTGGAAACCATTAAGTAATTCTGTTGTTAAAGTAAAACTATTTAGATGCAACTTTGAACCAGGGATGATCTGAAACCATGTGCGACATTTGTGTTTCTGTTCTGTGCAGATTATTTTGGTTGATACAGGTTTCATAGTTAAAGTAGACTTTCTTAGCTTGTAGATGTCTTTCCTTACTGTACCTTCAGACCTTTTAATACTGTTAACTATAGATATCACCAGTGTGTATCAAACTTAGCAACTACTTATTTGAACTTGGCACAACAATGTGTGTGTCTTTAAGGAGTAGGGAATTAAACACTGAGATTTCATCCGCCATAGAATAATCTAAGAAATTTTTGGTCAGTTTCAGGTTTCTTATACAGGGTCAAAATCTTCTACAGATTTTATTCAGCCATTGTCAAAGTTGGCTCGACTGAGAAGGCCCATGAGCCTATCAATATCACTCATTTTTGTTTTATAATCGAAATATAGAGCTTTGTACCAAGAATATACTTCAATTTATGATTATGTTTGTGCAGTTTTAGCAAGAGCTTTGGAATTCTTGGCAGTGTTTTATAGACGTTTTACAAAAATTGCTGTCAGTGAACAGTGGTTGTTTCCACTAATGTGGGCATGGGTTTGTGACTTCTGACAGTATGTTCTGATCAAAGAAGAGATACAACAGTTTGTAGGTCACATGTTGATTTTTCTAGGATGATCATACTTATGAACTGAGCATAGATTTTACCATGGTTTACACATTACACATACATGTGATTGAGGATACTTCCATATTTGGAATATTCAAAACACACATGATGTACATAATCCTACTTAGCAAGAAACATAACATCACATACTAGCCACTGCCACTTGCAAAGAAGGGGTACTAGCTAGCAAATTTTGGTAGTCAGATAATAACTTTGTACAAGTCCAGGCAAAATTTTCCTCTGTGTCATTTCACCTCCCATAATACTGTCTTCTGCATTTTTGTTTGCAAGTCTTTACACTTTTATCCTCAAAAATTATTTAAGTCATTTTTAGTTGGTCTATTACTCCTCTACTGCAGCTGATCACTATTATTCTGCAAGCTAAAAAAGACTACTGTGAAGTGTCAATGCTAGGTTACTATTTAGGTAATGTTGGAAATCTGAAACATTTTAAAGGAGATATGGCATTGGCAATAAAAAGATAATTGAAAAGCTTACTGAAGTAGCTTTACGATCTTTGTATTACGTATTCTGCAGGAGAAACAAGGGTCCGTCCCACCAAGCAGATGTAGCCTCTTACTAATTAAGATTTTATTATTATTTTTGTGACTATTTTTGTATAGTAGTTGAGACAGTGAAAAGTCAATAAAATTGTCAGTGTCTACTATTATAAAATCTTGCTGCCCCCTTCACAATAGGTGAAAGGATATGCATAACCTGAAAGCTTATGCCTCTGTAAAACTACTGATTTAATATATTGAACTGAAGTTTACAAAATCTGTTAGTATTAGTATTTGTATTATTGTTTCATAGGTCATTCTGGATGAGGTTTTTTTTATTATTACCCCAGCACTTGTTAGCTACTGAAGTTACATGTGTTATAAGCACAAGCCAATATGCAATGCTAATTTTAGGTTTAAGAAAAATTGTGATCATTCAGCTTTTACTCTTGAAATCCTTGTTGTATAATTGAGCTGGGTACTTGTTATCCACAGACTAATAGCCTTAATCCATTTGCAAGGTGTGACAAACCAAACAGTTCTGTAAGTATCCTTATTTGAGAATTTCTGATCCTCTAATTTTTGATTCACTTAAGTCTTGTAGAGTTCAATGTGGATCAGTCTGTTTCCCTTTTCTGTTATAAGTTGTGGTAAGTAGAACTGTCAGACAGTTAGATTATAGAAAGCTGCTTTGTCATTTGTTATTGACAAGCTTTTACTGACCTTGTGCCATTGAAAGAATGAAATCAGCTGGTTGTAATCATCTTGAGGGTAGAAGTTTAGAGAGAGTTACTGTTTAATAGAGATGGTGGAGACTATACAATGATTGAGGTTGTTGGAACAGCTGCATTAATGGAAAGAGTGGAACTTTTTTGTACACAAGTGGTAGAGACCGAGAAGCCAGAAAGTGTATCCTTTGGGATTGTTTCATATCTCTAAAAATACTATTTGCAAAGGAAAATATGGTGGCATGTATTTTTGATATTATGCTTCGAGCTCTTGTTAATTGACAAGAAACACTTTAAGATAGATGGTGTAATCTTCTTCTTTTTAGATGAAGTAGAGCTCAACTACTGGCAATTTTCATTTTTGTTACCCAATGCTCAACCCCCTCCCCCCACACAGAGTTAAATTTCATGTGTCTTGTTTAGTAGATTAGATAGATTCTGTACACAGATGAATTTATGGATTTTCCATTCTATAGTAGTTATCATTTTATCCATAAGCTTGATTAATATATCAGTCATCATCATCTCCATCACAAATCACTAAAAAGTGTTTATGTGACCCTGCAACAAAACAAGGCCAAGGAAAACATTTTGTGATGCATTGGATGAAATTGAGGGGTGAACTGGTGTAATCTGTAATGCTTTTTCAACAATATTGTAAATAAGATTTACATTTAAATGATATATACATGTGTCCATAGTATTTCAATTTTATAGTTTTAAAGCTCAATGATGGCAAGGCACAAACCAGTACAAATAGTTTTTTGTCATGTCTGGAATACTATTACAATGGTCCCCCTCCCCGTTTTTCATAATTTCAGCAGATATAAACAGGATACATTCTTGCATGAACTAATTTGTTCAGATGTACATGCAACTTCTGTTGGACATGTAAAACTGTGTCGTGCACATGTCAGTAGGAGATGGTGGTCTTGATTTAGGTTCAGAGTAAGGTTGTAAATTGAGTTTAAGTTTTTCTTTGCAGTGCTCTGTGGTAAGCATATGCTGCTTTGATTAGAGTCGTGTATGCAGCTTTCAGTGAGTTCAGGATGCATATTAATGTCAGTAGGTTAGGATAAATAGTAAGTCTAGATGGTATAAATCTGGAAATATATGAGTTCCATTCTTAAATTGTTGTGGCCGTTATTATATTGGACAGGTGTTATGAAAATGCTGATAGATTCTAGTTTTTTCTCTAATAGTTGCTTTTAGGTATATGGTAAACATTGAATTGGTTAGCAAGTAAGTAGTTGATGTATAAGAGTTTACTTCATTGTGCTCCCTATTTGATAGAGGTAAATCCGTCAATTATAAACTTTCTTTTTCCTGCTAGCTTGACCGGTTTTCATCATCAATGAGGATTCAGAAGAAGTCCAAGGACAAGAAAAGTAAAGCTGCAAATGGAGCAACTCGGCAGCCTTTACCATCAGCCAAGGAGGAGGCAGCTGGTGATGGTATGGAGGAGGAAATTGAGGCTATCAAGAATATGCCAGCAGAAGAATTTGATGCCAAGTTTGAACAGATGTTGGTAAGTTACATTCTTAGTGTGTTAATGGAATGGATTTTGAAGAGTCAATGTACAATAATTAAAAGATTTAAGGGCCCCCCAATGCTGAATAGGGCTTTAATGGCTGACTTGCTAGCTGTGGAGATACAATTCAGAACTTGCAAGCAACATTCTTCTCTGTCAGCCAATACATGGAAAAAGATCAACTGGAAGATTTCACCAAACCTACATTGACTAATTGATAGAGGACTCTGGGTGCCTGCTAGAAGACCTGCCAACAGCATTGTCTGATAGAGATGGTTGTAAGGAACAAGTCAGGAGGATCTGAGAAGAACTCTTGACTAGAATGTATAAGTCCTGGGGACAAAAGGTTAAATGCTACATGAAAGGACATTGATAAGTTTTGTGTTGTTCTAAGACATCTGTAAACTATATTTCAGGTAAGTTGTGACATTCTCATTCAGGGACTTTTTATAATTGTTTTGTCATCAGTACGTAGAACAGGAACAACTGTATCAAGTATTAGTCATCCTGTATTAAGATGTTAAAAAGGGGAAATTACAATCTTACATTAACAAATTGAACAATGGAAGTGTTTCCCCGTTGTTCAGTCTGATTTTAAAAGCATGACTTTATGGTTAAGTTTCATCACTTACATTTTCAGAATGTTAGTAATTTAGAGGCAAAGAGAATGCAATTGAAAAGCTGAACAATAGTTCCAGGGCTTTTATTATCTTTAAGATTGATGTTTATATTCATTCGTGTGTAAAGCAATTGCTGTGACGATTGATTTCATCTACAAATTGTTCGTTAGCTTTCCATCCTTTACTCTCCAGAAAACAACATACAGATTTAATCAGATGTGTAGCAACTAAATTCACCCTCACAAAGTAACACAAGAGTACTGATTAAGGACTAAGTCCTTATTTTCAAATCCAAGACAATTACCGACAATCACATGCTATGTGCAGAGTCCATTAAAACTTTTATTGAAGTATTTTATCTTGAAGAGAGATGACCAATCAGTGGTGAAGTTTGGGATGGCGTAACGGTTGATGAGGCAACATGCACCGTCTTTTGATTATTAAAATGGTTATGTAGTGTTTATTCCACTAATTTAAGGGACAACCAAAACATTCTGCCCTGTTGTATAAAGAGGAGAGGGCAGATTTGTTTCAGAAATGTAGGGATCCTAAAACAAGGGCCAGTCACAAAATACTGAAAATATAATGTCTCTTGAATGTTATGTAAAACAGAGATAAATGAAATAAGGCCAGTTGAGTTATAGAGGAACAAGCTAGAATTTAAAATAAAGGACCTAGTGCTTTATGTGAAAGGTCGGTGGATTGAGAGTGAAAAATAAGGTGGATTGTATGGAGAAAGTCCAAGTCATCAAGCCTCTAACCTTTCTCCTGCTACTTTCCCCCTCTGGCCTATTGTTAAGTGGCCACGTTTCGCTGTCTGTGTGTCTTGGCAAGTGTGTGGGTTTGCCATCAGTTATTTCCATTGTCCTGTAAGGTGTTCATCAATGAAGATTATGTTAATTTTTTTTCTACCCGGATGCCTCTTTAGTCATATCGCAGGAGGGTAGAATATTGTTCCCTCTAGAAAATAACCTGGGATTTTAAGGACTTGTCAGGGTGGCCACTCCTCTTGGAGATACTCACAATCCTGATTTAAGAATTTGCCCTGCCATTGATGTCATGAGAATTTGATAAGGATCTCCCATAGAGGAAAGCTTATTTCCTGTCCTGGTACCCATACCTGGAAGACTTGATTTTTGCAGGCACTCCAAGTGAAGGTCAAATGAAAAGGTACATGTTAGGCCACGATAATAATTTGCAGTAAGTAGAAAAGATGAGCATGGTGAAAAAGAAGGTAGGTAGAGTCCATGGAGGAGGTTGAAATACAGTATCAAGGGCTACGTGTAGATCCAGAGAGGAAGATTCTAGATGATATGGCATTAGTGCAACATAAAACTGAAAGGAGCACCATGCTCTCTTATCGAGGAGTTGAGGAAGGCAAGCAGCAGTTATAAACATGGAAGAAACAATGGCCAAATTGTGAAACCAATTATGTGGAAAGTGACTGTAAAATGTATAAGTATGTAGTCCAAGTAAGTAAATAGGTGTATCTAAGGCTACTTGCCAACGAAGTTGAGATAATCAAGTGAAAACAATTAAGTTAGATCATTCGAAAGATTAAACAGCGCAGATAATGTCATTTTGTAAAGATTGGAGAAGCAATTGCTGTTAATAAACGGTTTTTGGTTTGTTTTAGTACTCATAGAAGATAAATTTGATATCTTTTTACCTACTGGCACCTTCTCAAAGAATCACTAAAACTCCACGTGGTTTCACTGTAAAATAT
>JAAAKL020004306.1:0-21238 GCA_010016065.2 Carybdea cf. marsupialis auct. non (Linnaeus, 1758) | reverse complement strand
GATCGGACGAAAAGCAAAGAAATCTATTGTCTCGCTCATCGATGTGTTTTAGAATCTCTGCTTAAATTGATATTAGAGAAATAAAGACTTTTGATGTCAAGTTTGAACCAGGGCGATCTTAATGTAATATTTGATATCACCCTGGTTTGAACCTGTTAAAACATTAAAAAAGATAGAATGTATCGAGTCAAGCCGTCTTTTTGCTGCAGTGGATTCGAATAAGCGCCACACCTCTTTCCTTGAGTTGTTCAGTTAGGCACCCCGGGGTACTCATGCGAGAGGGGCGCTTATTGAAAAGTTTGGCTGAAGGAGGGGGCGTTTATTCGAGCATTTACGGTAACAAAGGTGGAGAGAGATATTGATTTCTGTTTCACTAGAAATCATTCTATTAGAAATGTTCGAATACGTCAGTCCAAATCGACTGTTTCATATTATAGCGTATCGTTTAGGCGTTCGTAATTGCAAAAGCACCATCTTGTTGCGCGTTCACTAACGATGCAATTGCAATCAGTTTTTCGATTTCTGCTAATAGAGTACCAGTAGAGAACCGCAATTTATTTATTCTACATTTTCGGGAAGGAAATAGGTGGGTAGGAGCTAGCGATTAACAATTATGCAACAAACAAGCGTCGAAGCATGTCCCCCATAGTTACGCCTTCTTGTAGAGGAGGTGGGTGGGGTGGGGTATGTCTGGTAAATAGGATTACGTATCTTGTAACCGATCAATCTGTTTGCTCAAAAAGTGCCATCTGAGTATAATCACTTGCTACACGCACGATTCAATCGACGGAATATGCAGTCCATCTTTCTTTACACTTACGTGCCAAAATTCTGCCTGATGACGAAAATTTAACATGCTTACATAGGAAGTACCTCTTTCCATTGGAACAATATGATTTAGTACGATCTTATAGCACAACTCAAAGAAGTTTGCATCCACAAAAAATTCTGGCAGTAGTACAAGCGCAAATGATATTATATTCCCATTAATAAATGCAATATACAAATAAATAGTAAAGAAAATCCATTGTAACTTACAGATAAGATGTTTATATAACAGTTGAAATTGGTGCAAAAATATACCGAAATGCTAACGAACGACAAACTTTACATTTTATTGCAAAACGGCTAAAAAAGATACTATTGCTTCAGAAAATGTTAAATTTTCTATGTTTGAAAACTTGCAGGCTGAAAAAGACACCGTTATCGAAATACAAGATTTTAGTGGACAAAGATATTGAGACGAGGGGCTGAAAATAAGCGCAAATTTTCATGATAAGACTACTCAGATGTCGCTACATTAAAGCGGTTCAGGCTTGCCTACATCGGTGTGACCTAGTCATGATATCATGAAAAGTAAAACAGTACCGGCCTGTGAGAAAATGTAGCACGAGCAACCGAACAAAAACCACATTTCGTCAAGGGGTGCGGCTAGGTGGCGCTTGCGACAAAAAGGGTGAGAAGGGAATGTCCAAGCACTCCTCTTAAGACCTGCCCATATATTGCAAAATCGTGTAAAGGGAATTGACGCTTAACTCCATCATTAGCACTATATACCTGCCACTTGTATACCCATAGCAATAATATTGGTAACAGTTGCCCCATTCACAGTTACATGATAGCTTCAAGGTATATCTAATTAGCTTGCGTCTCTATCAACACTGTTACTGGAACTTGATACCACGCCCTCTTGAAAAATGCAATTTATTACCCTAATACCCGTCCTTTTACTCCACCTGAATCGCCGTACCTCACTTTTCAAGATCGATCTCCTGTTATTGAAGTCATGGTTATATCTTATTCTGCAACGTTCGGGTCCTAAATCATCACTCAAAGTAAATATCGTCCCACTAAACCTGAAGCAGACATGAAAAATGGTAGTGGATGTATGAAAGTAGCCAACTGAATGAAACCCTGCGCAACCTACAGTGCGGGCGATCCGTCCTGGCTTTCAAACTGCTAGGTCATTCATATACAATCAATAGGGTTTACAACATTCGACACCTATTTATCTGGTTTCTACATATATAGTGCTCTCTTTCATTACCAGTTGTGGTTTGATGTTCGATGAATCATCTTAGGTCCATACCTCACCTTACGACAATTTAGTAGCCTTGGTGGAGATTAAAGCGAATTATGACAACCCTTTACTAAAGCCACTGGCTACAAGGGTTCCTCCTTGGTGTCCTTTTATTCCTACATATGTTATTGTACAACGTATAGCAACATGGCATCAATATGGCACTATTTATTACGCTATGTTCAGGAAAAGAAAACTTAACAGGGAAACAAACCACTGGAAACTAAGAAACGTAAAAATTTTTATCACAAATAAAACAAACGGCATTATACAAATCATACTATACAGGAAAAAAACAAACTTAAGAAATGTTGTTATCTAACCATTTCTAAACGCGTCCGTAGAAAAACATCAAGCCGATCATGGAAACAGTCAAGAAATTAAAGACAATCAAGAAGCAAAAAGATTTTCAACAAATAATGTAACAGTTAAAACAATTTTGTAGCTTTGTGTGTTTCACCTTTCGCGCTGCAGTGCTGCGCTTCACTTCAACTTTCAAACATTGAATGCCAATGCCGATCACGAAAAGTAGTCATGACAGCAGCAACGGCAAATGAAAAAGGCAGAGCTCATACACATCCTGCCTAATTTTCTTCCTGACTTTTATCTTGAAAATGAAGGTGTTTTTCCTGACTACACATCAGAAATACTTAATATTTTTTCCCGACAAAACGGTGTTACAAATGCTGCAAATGACCCACCTTCATACTTCTCACTTCTTCTTCTGAGTTTATATCTCGCTCTTTGCCATATTTTAAATAAACTTTTCCTAGTTTTTGCTCGCACCTGCAACTTTTTGCCATTTTCCCTGCAAATTTTACCACATTTTTCTTTTTGAAGGAAAACCTTATTCTCATGCATAATTTGCGTATATTATGCATGATAAAATTCCTGACTTTTTCCTGACTTTCTTCAAGTTTCAACAAAACTACAAGAAAAGCTGCATTGGAAAATGGTGACTTATGTGGTACTGGCTTACCTAAAATCAAACTTATGAATTTCGGCCACTTGGGAGCCTTGACCTTTCCAAGTTAATTCCTCGCAGGCGTTTTGTTTGTTGTGCAATGTGCTCAATAAACAGTAAAAGAAAGCTGTCACTACAGATGGGTTGATACAACGCCAATGGTTCTTCCAGTGCTTTGGTAATAAAACGATAAAATAAAAAGTCAGAAAAAAATTTGCCAACTCACCTCACTAAGTCTAGCAGAGGTGAGTTATTTTCAGTTTTTGAAACCCCACCTACCCTCAGCAAGTTAACTACATTATAATCCCATCGTTGCCGAGGCGACTATTTCCCCAGTAAAATTAATCTACAATCAACAGCTAATGTCCTGGTCTATCTCCATCCGCCAACATTTTCAAGTACGAATACCAGAAGCAATGAGAATACATAAATGAATCCAACAGGCACTGCCATCCAGAGCTGAAAAGGGAGAAAAATAGGAAATCAGTATAAAATACCAATGTTGGGAGACACTTTAAGCGGAAACTGAGGTCGTGTATCATGAGAAATATATAAAAAGTTTATCCTGGTATGAGTAGTAAACTGTAGAACACTACTGTTCAAGAGATACTTCTCCTATTGTCAGGTCCAAAAATACAACTCTCTAAAAACATTATAGTACATCTGATAAGCTTTGATTGACTTTTGTTTAATACGACTCTTAAGCTATATGATACAACTAGATTTCTTGTTTGTAGTGTGATGATTAAAACACAAACGGAACGAAACTAATCAACGAGAAAATTCGGTTAAAACCCCTGCAGTTATACAATGCTCCGTCTGCAGTATAGTTTTCCTCTGGTCCATTTGATAATTGGCTATACTTACTAGTGAGATGTAGTGGACTGGTACCGAACAATCGGTGCTTTCTGTTTTCATTAACAATAATAATTCGTCGTAAAAGAAATGTTTGAGATTTTTGAGGGTAACATTATATTCGGGGCCGTGAAAACAACATTACATAATAAATCGAACAAAAAAAGTAGTAGTGATTACTTTGATATGGCGTCTTATAACTACCTGAGAATGAAACGGGTGCTGCTAAGAGCAAAGCTACACAAACTTTAAGGAACGGAGTTTTAACTTGCCTTAACCACTAATCTATACAGGATATGCAAGCTGATGAACCAAAGATAACTGAGATTAAAAAAGTAACCGAATCGGTTTAAAAAACGTGAGGTTGTTCTCTTACGTTAGTCAGTTCGGTTAGCAAATGGAGAGTCGCTAAATTTCGTTGGGACGTTCAATAAAGTATGTTTATATCTATACTTTGCAGTGTATTTTGCGTTGCTTGGTCAAGACGGTAACCTGAAAAGACGGTTATTTGAACACCATCGTGTCAATCGTATGGAGGACGGTTGTACAATATTCCTCTGCTCGTTGGCCAGAATCAGCGATTTGAGGACTGGAATGGAGTGACGGACGGGTTTCAACAAATCCCAATATCAGAGTTAGATAACGCTACCACGTCAACACAGTATTAAATAAGAAACACCTACCCCTTTCCTATAGACGGGCAGTTCAGACGGTAGACTAGTAATTACGAGGTTCTGGGTTCACTTTTTCGGATGACTTCACTTGTCGAACAACAAGAGATGGTACACCAAGTGTTATGAGGCATAGCATCAAACAATAAAAACAAGCAAAGGAGTGACATTCTACAAAACGTAAAGAGGCTTACTATAAAAGTTTTCCTGTAACTGATCAATCCTACAGCCCACTGACAAGCAAGGATGGCAAGAACCTCTGCAAAACAAGTTGATGGAAAGCGGTAATCTCAGCACACAACTTGAGTGAAATGTCTTGAAAGACATCTTACATTAAGCTGTAGCTGACACATTAAGAGAGTAATGTGATTAAAACAAACAGAAATAGTGCATAAAAAACGACATCAAGTAAAACCGTAGTCGGGAATTTGCATAGTTGGGAAATAAGTCAGATGATAGAAATTCTATCTCCATAGGGAGCTCATTTTGTTTTCAATAAAGAAAACATGACCATATTTACCATCCTCTGTTAGACCGCTATTCTGAATCAGTGTTGTGTGACGTTAAAATTTCAGAAGTTTTAACTTTCCACCCTTGGATATTCTCTCTATTAAAACTTTTGTGTTAAACCATGAACCATACATAGGGCAGCGTGCTGGAAATGGAAATGAACCCGGTAGTCAAGGTCATCTACAAACAAAAAATTGGGCATGCTTTGCTTGAAAGCACTATTGGAGTGCAAAGCTGAGTGCTCTCTACAGAATGTTAGGCTGTCGTACAAAACAACACTAGGGTTCATTCATAGTGTAAGACATACATCACTTGACTTTACTTTAAACAACACTTCCACGTAATCATATACAATTTTATATGCACTACGAAACAGAATAAATATATTGTGAGTACATTTTGCCGGAAAATTCTACTGGTAATGCCTAGTGCACATGTCATGTAATTAAGACCCCTTGATGAATGTGTCCAGAACAGGAGTCCTACCACAACTACAATAAAGGGGTAAGCACTTTGTAAACAAACGCTAATACACTCGCATCAGAAGGGTATAGCATGACTCTCACCCGCAGAATAATACCAGTCTAGTTCTCTAAAGTACACTAAGGCCATGAAGATTCCTAGGCACATGGTATTATTCATCGTGCTTGCGCCGAAAAGCTGAAAAGAAAGAAGTTTGCATGTTTTAGAACAAGAACTCATAAAAAGTTTCTCGCAAAATGAGCAGAAAATGACCTATTCAAATTAAAGTTAGGATAAGTAGTTACAATTGCCCACTCCTTTCAGTAAAACAGTAAAATAAAAAAGATGTGGCCTGATAGAAACACTTCTCATATGCGATTCATATAAAGACTAATTGTACGACAAAATTTCAATCATAAAGCCCGACATGAAGGTAGAAGCAGTCTTTATCTTCTTTCTTGAGAAGTATGATAGGTTTGAGTGATAGGATTATTCAGAAATAACACAAGCAACCGAAAACTCATACATAGAATGACCATAATGAGGAACCTTGGTTCGTAGTGATATATAGTCTTGTAATACAAAAGAATATCAACTAAATCGATGCTGGATGAGATATTCTGCTTTTCACTTGCTTTACCTGAGAATAAGTGATTGTAGCATTTTCTGTTTTCTTCTTGCTAGCAAAGATCAGGGATGATAGCAATTCCGAAGCATTCGAGCACAGCGGTGTCACAATGAAAGAGACGTAGAAGGCTACAATGAAAATTAATACCACTATCAATTTTGGGTGTACTGCTTACAACACTTTGGAATGAAATTATGAATAGCCGCTATTATCAACAGCTAGTAGTTTTGCCCTCTCTTAACAGTGACTCGTTGTGTAAGGTGGGTAAAATGGTATTGGCGATCTAGATATTAAAGGGAGTAGCAGTAAAATTAGTGGTAACGGTAGTATGAGCATCAGTAGTAGCGGTAGTAGTAGTAGTAGTAGTAGTAGTAGTAGTAGTAGTAGTAGTAGTAGTAGTAAACTTTGTAGTATTAGTATTAGTATTAGTAGTTTTAGAAGGACTATGATCACTTACAGGGGATAGGTATCCTGTGTGGACTGTTATGTTTGTTTGTAATAGCATCCAATACATCACACATGGGGTCAGCAAAAGCGGTTACCTACAAGGCAAAAGAGATAACGGCATCATATTATGATCTATGGGCATCTGAATAATTCAATAAAGCCAGTAATCTTAAAACTCGCTGCAAGGAGATAACAGAAATTTTATAGTCCGTTTGCACAATAAGGACGGATTAATTATCTTCATATAGTAGCTTTACAGCAAGTTAGGATCTTGTGAGTCAGCCTCAGGTGAAAGGGGATAAGCAACATATTGACAAACAATCTTTAATTAATTATTAATTACATTTCATCCTGTACATTATCATCATTATCAACAGATTATCATCATTCACAGGTGAGCAAACAGTTAATTTGTTAGACGAAATAGTAACCAATGAAGCAATAAGATGGAGACTGTTGAGTAATACTAAAACTATCATGGTATGGTCAAGTTCTTGTACAGTTAAAAGCTCTATTAGTCCAAAATGTGCCATTTTATTAAGCAGTTTTTCTTCGTCCTCTTCAAAACTCTCTTATAAACTCATATACAGTTAATACTCGATATAGCGCCCAGTCCCGAATAAGCAACTTAAAGCTTACTGATCTGTCAATCTGTACGAAGCTCAGGACTAAAGCTAACCTAAATCTTGGTTTCGTATCAATAAAATAACGTCTATTCCACATGACAAGAACAATGTAACGGATACAGACTCCATATGTTACTTCAAATAAGCGATTGCATTTCTTTTGGCTATTAACTTACCAGTGCCACACCTCCAAACAACATTGACAGAGACTTCAGAGCAAGTTTTGGTTTGCCTTCCTCTTCCTCCTGTTCTTCTTCTTCGCTCTTGAATGCCTGATATAAAAAAGAAAGATACGTTACCTTCTTGCTTATCAAGTCCAGTGAAGTATAAAACAATTGGCAATGGTGATCTTACATCGAACAGTGATCATTCTGATTCGTCCAGTTGTTGATGTCTTCACTCACCGAGGAAAGGACGTTTCTGTCTTGCCAACGACACTGAATCACAACCGAAAACAGGATGCCATCCATCTCCCACCGTTGCACAGCAACATTTAACAATACATCAATTTTAAAATATCAATCAAAGTTTTTCAAGTATTCCTGTAGAAAGTGGAAAGACTTCTCAATACCTAAATAAGGGTCATGAGCAAAACAAATTTGAACCCCAATTAAGATTAAAAATACGAAAAAGCGAGACAATGTGTGCCCCCAAAATAACTCTCGAAATACGAAAAAGTGCGACAATGTGTGACCCCCAAATTACATTCAAAATACGAACATTGCAACAATGTGTGACCCCCCAATAACATTAAAAATACGACAAATTGCAACAACGTGCGACTCCCATATGACATTAAAATACGACAAAGTGTAACAACGTGTGACTCCCAAATAACATTGAAAATACGACAAAGTGCAAGAATGTGTGACCTCCGGTTGTTCTTCTTTTTCTGGAATCAGTCTCGATTCTTCATCTGGTTCTTCTTCTCCTCCCGCGGCCTCCGCATCTCTCATTCCCTTTCTAGCGTGCCAAGCCTTGAAATACTTCTTGCCTACCGCTGCAGATTGACCATCTGTGCAAAGAAAGCAACTAGCATAACGGTTTGAAATCAACGCAAGAAAATGGAAAACGAGTTTTTGTGAGTTTTTTTGCGTTAATTATAGTCGCTAGCTTGCTTGTCATTTGAAAAATAAATAAACGAACCCTTCTAAAAGTCTTACAGAAATATAATCACTTTGGCTATATTGTGTGTAGTTTCGTTTTTATGACGTTCTGATGGTAATGGTAGAGAATAGGGGATACGCTTATTTCCAAATAGAGAACTTAATTAACATTTTTAATTAACTGGCTACGACAGTCAAGAATTTAACCAAGACCGTCGCATTTCTGTGATATATAGGGCTGGGGAGAGGCAAACAAAACCCAAAATGGCACCTTAAACATATGCAAGCATTCATCGGTCCAGAAAACCTAAAGTAAATGACATGATGAGACATGTTTTGTGTCTTTTGCTTCTTTGGTAAGGCATTTTATACTGACATGTACTTGAATAGAAAATATGAGACTGTTTGAAAGAGGCCCTGGGTAGGTCCAATACATAAACAGCCTAAGAAGATTGAAAAGTAATCGAAGTTCTAGAACAATAGCTATCTTGAAAGTCGACATATGGACATGAGTCTCAACGTTGCAAATACTATCGTACTCGGTGAATAAGATTATCACATGATTTCGTCATCAGGCCTTTCAATCACTCGTGATGATTGTACCATCTTACCAGCTCAAAAGCAAACAGTTTCAATCTAATACGGTTCGCCTATGCTACATGATAATACTGTTCATTCTAAACGCAACATACAGTTTCGCACTGCAGGTTACCGATAATTCCTGTATGCTTAGTTGTAAGGGGTTATCCGTAATATACGCCGCAATGGGCTCTTAGGCACTTTACTCCCCACTTCCTCCGTAACAGGTACATACCAGATAAAAGACTTGTTACTTGAACAAAACGCAGGCAATTCGTGGTCTATTATCAATCAATAAAGTTATCAAAATGGAAGAATAACATTTTATCATATTGTCTCGCGAGACCATTGGTTCAAAAAAATATTTCAAAATATTCTAGAGAGCGAAATACATTCCTTACTGGGAGGTAATCCTCCTAACTTTTGCGTAAAAACTCTAACTGCATAGTTATGTTGTTATTAACATATTTACGGATGAACACATCTTATTAATACAAGAGCTACAAAACGAAAATGACTCAATGTACTTCATGGCACCACGACGAGCCAGCTCTAGCACACCATAGGGATGTCTTAACCCCAAGTGAGACCCCTGACCTAGTGATACTAACTTTTATGAAACGAAACATAATTTGATAAATGAAACATATGTCATAGGAGATATTTGGCATACCTTGCACATCTTTCTTTTCTTGCCCAGCTGATGTTGTTTGTGCCTCTTTCTTGACCTTGAATACGCTAGTACTAGTTGAACGTAGCAAATTGTGCAAAACCTTTCTCTTTAACCTAAAACGAGTATCACATGAAAAAAACCCATAACCATTCCCATCTTTTACAAAACATGGCCTATCCTGTATATAATTGCAACATCAGAGTCTTATTTCCAAAGCATGTGCTCTGGTTTAGACTTCTTGGCTTGGGGTGAAAGTATGGTATGGTCATCATGGCGCTATGTTCAAATACACTGCTCCAGAACACAGCTGAAAGAACAGAACGTCCAAACAAGGAAGATTAGGACTGCAGGTAGAAGGAGCAACACGTCAACGGGTACTACGCAGAATTGGATTGTACACTGCCTATCAATCAAATGCAATTTATGGAAACGTGATACAAGCGGAATCCACCGAAAATCTCGGCGGCGATAAAGTGCCGTCGCAGGACCCAGAGGCGACGGCACCCGACGGCATTCTTTAAAGGAATGCATTGTTCCTGGAGCCCATTTTGGGTAACCCTGTTTAATTCAGTATCATTTCTCCTACATATTTCTTGAGATCAGGGATCGCATCATTCTCGTAATCCTAATCATGGTGATTATCCGAAGTGTACTGTGACCATAGTACGAACATTCAGGAGAGGGGCAATGAATCGCTTTGTGAATCATTTGACACTTAAAAATAATAAGTTGGTCTGTTCACTGAGGATGAAATAAAGTTGTCCACACCGTTCTCCCAGATAATATATTGCATGTAGCTTCAAAAACTGCCTCGGCAATTTTTTGCTGTTGCTGTTATAAATGTCCACGACAATTACGACGGCACTGCCAAATGCCGTCGCGAAGTCCGACGGCTGCATAAATGAGGGCGACGTAAAAAGACCTTAACATTTACGGTAATATGAGGTACATTCTGCAATGATACGGTGGATGAACATTATAAAGAAGTAAAAAACGTTGAATTTTCAGTTTATAATATCCCATAAACGATCTGGATTAGGGCATATAAGAAAAGTTGACCTTAGTTCTAACCGTTTTCGATGTTGGTAACATTCTTAACAAAGGAAAATGCCGGCGGAGTATTTCAAAAAAAGACGATGCCAAAAGTTGGATAAGGCTCACTATGGCTAGCAATGTTAAGTCTATCCTTGAGCAGAATTAGTGTCGAGTTTGAATCAAATACTCTTGTCATTATATAAACATAAGTGTATGGCTTCAACATTACGTCGCTTACATTTCTCTCCGGTACTCTTCCGCTCTCCTTTCAGCTGCTTTGCTATCGTACATCTATAAAGAAAGCCAAATCTAGCATAGAACTGATTTCTCAAATTCAGCAACCATTAACAAAGTTAAAGTACTCATCAACAAGCGAACCAACCTTCTTATAAGTTATCTTCTTCAAAACGCACTTTTTCATGTATAGTGAGATGCAGGCGAGTATACTAACTCACTTTTGCTGACACATACCTTTTATCTGCCCAGAAAAGGCCTTTAGGCATAAGAAAACGTCCAAACGCATTGTCAATGGATAAAAAGGAGTTAAAAATCAAATGTGACATAGTTTCATGTTATGTTTGAAGATCGTAGCACATTTCAAATCTTAAAAACTGCGGTTCATAACAAACTGGTAAGCGTTTTCACCCGACAATGGTCTCAACTGTCGTCTAAACGGAAGAATAAACCTTCCACGAAGAATTCGTTGGATAAGGAAGGATAGTCAGAAATGTGGCGCGAGTGACACATTATTGTACAAAGAGGACGCCAATTTCGGATATTGGTTACTTGATGCAATAATCTTGAATGATAAGAATTCTTCACTTGCAATTTCGCGCCTTTTGGTCAACCGAACTTGCTACGGTAGCAGTTTCTCTGGGCCTGCCGTCTGTAACTTTCGGGGTATGTGATGACTGACTCCTCCAGATCGAGGCGAGTTTGGTCAACTATTCAGCCGGTTCTCCAATAGGAGGAAACTCTTGGTAGCCGCTATATTTTCCACCCCTACCCATGATTATTGTGCAATATAGCTGAGGCAGAAAAAAGATTGTGTTAAAAAGCTGACCTCATTTCTACTTTTCGATGGTAGTCGATGAAATTAACAGATCAAATTGAAGGAAAATGTAAACAATCTTTTTGACAGCCATGATCTCCACATGAAGTTGAGAAGAAAAAACATTTACTGTGGCAAAAACTAAGGATATAGAGTTTATTACTTTGGAACACACATCTCAAGCAAAAGAAATTAAACGTGTCCCTTCGCACTATCGTTTGACACTCATGGAAGTCACCCTCAAGACGCTATTTGGATAACCACGAGCAACTAGCCATACATAAATTGCTGGTAGCTTGCAGCTCTGAGCCGCATATCAAATCCAGACTGGACGATAATATCAGAATACGTCGAGTGATTCTTGTAATGTCATATGGTACGATCATCAAGCGAATGGAAAAAGGCGCCATGACAAAGTCGTATAACGATCAGATTCATCAAGCATAATGGTACTCGCGAGCTCGAAACTCAAGTAATAGCGTCGGCGGTATGTCCAAGAAGCCGCATGTACTTATTATTGAAAGTACTCAGGTTCCTCTAGTTCTACAAAAATCGGTCGTACACAGAGGTGTTTTAAGCTGCCTCCTATTTCTTTTTCCTTCTTCTACGTGTCAATACAAATTACGGTTAAGAAGAATCAAAAGGCACAGAATGACTTCCATTGTGTCATCCATGTTTAGGTTTCCGGATCGTAAGCCTCTCTCTACTTCCTCCTTTCCGCTACTATGTGGAGATTGCACGAAAAATAGCGACTGAAAATGAAGGGGCGGAAAATCATGATGGCAGCTATTTGTTTAGCGTAGTGGAGATCTGGCTCTAAATTTGGTTAATACCTTGGAGATGGAAACAGATGTTTCAGGACACGAGCTGCATGAGTACTTGCCAACAAGCTTTCAAACGGTTCACGACATTCAAGTCGAGTCTATAAAAATATACCGGGTTATGTAATGAGTGTAATGATTGAAATAAAATTGCCTAAAACAAACAAAACACCTACAAGCTTACCAAGAACACTATATTTCCAATGAGGCCAACAAAGCACAGCACCATAGTTGCAAGAGCAGCATTTCGCACATACGCCGGTTGGGGAGAGGTGGTATTCTTTGGGCCAAAATGCCAATCTGCTGATTGAACCACTCTGTATATCAATGGCAATAAATGAAGTGCAAAATTCTGCAGTTTAAACACACGGAACATACGAATAATAAAACAAACGAAAAATAAAAGTGTTTATAAGGTGATAAAAATTGATTAAGATGGGAATATGGTTGGGATACTGATACAAATGAATACTTTTCTTTCAAATAAGTCATAACAAAACACCTGAAGAAACTGTTAGAACTCTCCATTCTGCGCATGAAGAGTAAGCCAATTACCGACGTACGACATATTAGACGTCGCCACAGCACTTCAAACTCGGATAAACAATGCAAGTGGAATGGGCTACAATATCTACGAATGGACCAAAAAAAATTCCAAAAACTAAACTGAAACCCCTAAAAGATTATGCCATTAGCATACTGTATTTATTGTTTTTATGTTTTGTGGAACTCTCAACAATCAATTTATGTCCTTTCTTACTCCTTGAATAAATCTCACTAGGCTCTTTGCAACCTAATCTAACGAGGAAAAAATGAGATAAAAGTCGTAAGATAATCCAAATACCTCGGAAGGTTGTGCTGCGCGACGCAAAGCTTTTACAAGTCTAACAATTTGGATGTGTAGATGACTCGAGAATAGGGCAAGACACCAGTATTATCCAATAAAATGTCACATAGTGGATGGGCCTTTGAAAATATTAGTACTTTAATAACATTTGAGCTTTACACAGCCCACAACATGCCGCAAGAGAACTGAGCATGATTGAAGAGAGGGAATAGCAGGACGTACCTGCAATTGTAGTTCTTTAACATGAAGCCTCATCTACTTGATGTCAGCGTTAATCAAAGGTCGGGTGGTGAGTAGAAAATAAGTGGAATAGTACAAAAAGAAGGGACATCGACTTAAATACTAACGGTATACAATTTTCGAGGTTCATTTTGGTCGATTACTAACTATATCCTTTTTGAAAAAGGGCATATTACATTTGGGCTGAAACGATGTATCATTTAAATTTTGGGCCACTAAACTATAGACCCTGCTCCTTCTTGGTAAGTAACGACCTACACCTTGTTCACTAAGCAAACACGACACGTGAAAAGTAAACTTACAAGTAAAAGAGCGACGTTACAAGCATGAGGATGACACCTGTCTTAACTTCCGGTAAAACTGTGATTCCCTGGAAAAAGGTAAAAGCGAACGAAGCAATCACTCCCTCGAGAACATTTAGAATAACAGACGAAAAATGCGTGCTCATACTATAGAGGTATATATTCATATGCTAATAAATGGTAAAGCTTTCTCTTTGTGTACAAGCGAATGGGTAAAAATTCAACACAAGCTATAGATATATTTTTACAAAAGAAGATACTAATGCATCTCATACAGCAAGGGCTCTGTTGACAATAAGGTGATGAACATTCAGTAAACAACATAATGTGACAAAGGGATGCCAAATTAACCTTGGAATCATCTGTCTACCTACTTTGAGCTTCACTGACACAATGCAAGGCTTAACAGTTTTTCTGCTATATTTGACCTTAACAGCCTCGTATGGCAAGGACTCTCGTTAACAGTACTAACTTTGTAATAATTGTCCATTTTGATAAAGTAAATTTAAAATATGCAGCCTGAGCCATATGCAAGAAAAATATATCCTATTGCTTGAAAACGACATGCTGCAGTAAGGACAAGGCCTGAAATTGGTTCGAACACTGTTTTCGATCACTTGCAGTAGATATGTGTGCATTTGTGTATTTGCGTGAGTAGTGCAAAGGTAGTTACGCATCGAAGGTTTGATAAGTACCTTCATACAAGTACCAGCTAGGTTTTCTCTTTATAAAACCTCAGTAACGTTAGTGAAAATAGTTTCTTTTGACAATAACAGTAATTGCCTCATGCTTCAAATTTTACTTCATTTCCTTGCAATAATATTGCATGTCAGAAAGGAAATTGATGCACCACAATTACCAAAACAAAACGTAGTTTTCCCTACGTCTTCACGCCATTTAAAATTGAAGTGTGCCTATGACTCCTGATTTACCCATTCCCTGAAAGAACCTGGTTGTGAACGTGAATGCGTGGTGTTTGACGGCCTGAAAAGCTGACGTCTGGCGAAAGGAAAAATGTACATGCGGATAAACAAATGACTGGTCGAATAACCATTTATTGTTCGCCCAAGAAAATAGTTTGATTTTTTTGGTTCGATGGTTGGTTGACATGAAGCTGCGGCAGTTTTCTAGGTTTTGCTAATTTCCTATTACGTTACTAACGTTTAACCTTGCTTTATTTCGGTAAAAACTTTCAACTTTCTAGGTTTTCCACGAGATCAAGGTAGCTGCCATAGGGTACGTTTCTGGGACATAATCAGCCGACTTTGGAAACAATGGCGAAGAATATGCATTTGTGCTCCACGCAACAACTTATATCCTAAATTTCCCGAGTTACCTAAGATTTTTCAAAATATAGAGCAAACAACACCTGATTGTTAACTGTCAATGACGAAAAAAATTACATCAATTTGGGCGGCTTGCTCAACACGTTATCAAAGCTAACACTTGTAAGATTCTACTTGCAGTACGCCATGAGGAGAAATGGGTTGGGTTTTCTTTTTCAAAGCAACAAGGTGTAGCCAACTTCCTAAGACCCTACTTACGTATTTTGATAAGCATGATCCATTCAAGCCATAAACTCCACAAGAGAAAAGAGGTATTCTATAGTGAATGTACGACGTCAATATACACTATTACAACGTTGCAGTTTTAACAACGAGCACTCCCATTTGCAGGGACTTGGGCGTTGTCCATGTACATGGGACTTGTTGGCGCATAGAACACTTTAAGACCGGATGCGCTTCCTGACGTCACCAATGGCCCTTCCGGGGTTTGAACCTTGACCCTCTTGACCTGAAGGTAAGGAGCTTACCCAATAGGCTACGGCGGCCCTTCAATATACATCAATACACTACGTCAAATGTGAAAGCAGGCCTTCAAGAAAGACCGTTAAAGTTGGACAATGCATAAAAGCATATCAAAGATACTACCTGTTTTCTGCATTTTATTGTCCCTGTTCCTGTCTTATCAATGGACTCCCCTTTTGCATTGAGGTCACATTTTCCGATGACTAACGAACCGGCCCATGCCACTGTCAACAACATAACAGTACTTCCTGCCAAAGTTCTAAAAGGAATGAAAAGATTTGTAGTAGGAGAACGATGCAAGGCAAAATATTTCTTGAAATAATGAAATGGGCACGCAGAAAAAGTATCAAGTATCTGACATGAATAGCCAATACTACGGATTATAATAGCTCACAATGTTTTAGCAGAAATGTGAATCTAATCTATTATCAACATGCAGAAACACTATCACACGAACACGTCAATTTTATAGCATAAAAACAATTTGTTTTAATCACGTGATCTTTTCTTGTTTTCAAAAATTCCATGTCCTAATGCACGACTCTTCAAAATAGTTCCTAAATCAGAAAATGGCAGGGAGTGCTGGAATGTTGATGGAGAAATAAAAGTTACGAATATATCATATATGTGCATAAATTGGTTATTCTATGTAGTATTTGGAACATCAACCGATAGTCGTGGATCCCTAGTCTTTGAGATGCAGCTTGCCATACTATTAACTTATTTCGTAGACAAAAAGTTCTGCTTCCCAAATATCCCCAAATAAACTCCATGGGAGCACTAGCCCACACGAGTGGGAAAATACGTAAGTTTGGTCCTTCCAAGTAAAGGTTAAAAAGTAAGGTATACGCATATGCTATATACATACCCCATCCCAACTGAAAGCTTCCTTTGCGCATCTTCTTTTGGGCCAAGGCCAGAAACGATAATGATAGCTGAATCTGGTACTGCACCAAGTAAGGGCAAGATAAGCCCGCCTTTGTTGGTGAGAAGAAATACGGAAACCAATCATAATAAATAAACCAAAATATAAATTGTGAATGATATAGCCTCTTCTTTTGAGCTAAACTTTGTCGAACAAATTTCATGGTTTCTATTTTGAGGTCAAAGATGATAAAGCATCTAAACACATGTAAATGTCATTTCTTTCGCTCTATCATGCATCAGCAACCACATAGAAAACAATACATGAACAGGTTCTCAAAAATGTGAAGATACGAAGTCATCAAGAAAACTAGAAACAAGTATTATTTCACGTGCTAATATGAGTACTTCGTCCACCAAATCGCTAGAAGGAGTTAAGAGTGCATTAAGACACATTCTGTGATTACATGCTTATCCTCTTAAGTAGCATGAATAGTCATACGTTTTAGACGTAACCCTAGATTACCAGACAGACAGTTCTTGCGAGGGTGCATTTACAAAACCTTGTGGTTTTCTCAACTCCGGAAATACCAAGAAATCTCACGTAATGAAATAAACCGTAACTAAAGCACAATTTTTAAAACGGCAGCTTTTACAGCAATGAAATACCATGGCGCCCTAAGGTGTGGTGACTGTGGGACTTTCGGACGTGTTATATCCACTACATGGCTGCAAACTTTACCAAATAAATACCACCATGCAGATTGATGACACGCTTGTACTAATACTTTGTGTTTTGCTGTTTTGAAAATACGACCGAAAAACACAAAGAGAATGAGAAAATTCAACTTTTACATCCACCTTACGTCAAGCCTGGGGATATAAGAAATGTACAATCCCATGTACAGTTTACAAAGCTGAACACTAATTGTGTGGTCACTGATATGCAAAGGTTCATTATTCACTTAAAATCAACAATCTCCTATTTCCAATTGCTATAATTTGCCATATTTGTCAAATACCTTTAATTAAAACACAATTTTCTACAGGGCCATTGTAAACGCTATCTTGACAACAATAAAGTATGTTTATATAGCTGCATGTAGATGACCAATTTGTTAAATTGTTGAATAATACAATACTTGTGCCAGAAACAGGACTTAAACCATGTAAAAGATCTCTAAGTTGCTCTAGAACAATAATTAGACCTCCAAAACCATTCGTTCAAGGCTATGAGCAGGTTAATCATTTAAGATTATTTTCAATAGTTCAAACAGACATGTCTCATGGTGCCATGCCAAAATGGGTACCGATTACGTTTATTGATATAAGAAATTTCGTAGCCCTTTCTTGCATATTTTGATATTATCTATGATTATTATACTGTACGCTGCTTTCTTATAAATCAACGTCAACCCTTATTAGCAAACTCCTTCACATTTTCAACAAGGACAGAATCAATGAAAATTATATCTTCCTCATCCGTCAAGACCTTACATCTGTTTGACTTAGGCTTAACTTCCAACAAGCGATCTCTAATACTTTAGTTGACAGCTTCAGTTTGACAAAGATCTGCCCGACCAGGCTGGCATCATTAACATGTCTGACATTAGTTGATAAATTTTAATCCAGACACAAATTTTACTTCAGGCTTGTAACCTCATCCATCACAAATTCTAGAAATATATTGAATAGTGGTAGAGACAGCACGCATCCCTGCCTCCACCAACGTCCACTCTGAACCATTCAACGAAATTGCTATCACTGATAATTGAGCCTCGAGTGCTATCATACACGTATTCATGAATTAGGATATACTCCTATTGCCCGTAGCTTTTTCTGGACAGCTTACCTCCAAACACAATCGAAAAAGGCTGATTTGAAATCGATACATTGAGCTGAGAGGGACCTTCTTCTCTCTGGCTTTCCCGATGATTTGCCTGACAATGAAATTGCGTTCACAGTGCCTCTGCAAGGCCTAAACCCATACTGTGAAATCTCTAAGTCTGCATTTATACTATCCATCATTATATTCATTAATATTCTACGGAAGATTTGGTCTGGAATCAAAAGCAGGGCAACGGCTTCCTGTTTACCCTTTTTCTTGGCTCCATGCAGCAGTGCAGATTTTACGGAGCATATTGACCATCCTTTCACCAACAGCTTTGAGACCTTTGTACATCACCTGATCAAATCCTACCGCTTTGAAGCATTGCAGATTTTATGGAGCACATTGACCATAATTTCACCACCAGCTTTGAGACCTTCTGGTTAACTCCTGCCGCTTTTTTCTTTTTCTTTTGTTTATGTCCTATACGAATTATCCTCAAAAAATCTCTGGAACATCAGTATCCAGCGTATGATAATCATTCAGCTAATCAATTGCAGATTACCAATTTTTTCATTCAAAAAGAAAAGCCACTATAATATACTTTATGTTTTGTACTGATAATTTTTGAAGTTGGTCATAAAAATTTTCAATGGTGCAATCACTGCAGGTGCAGTCTAAAGGATACAGTTGGATGAAAGCGAGCAGTCCATTCTTTGTATTCACGGTTATGCCCATTAATCTTTCTGAATAAAGGTTGTAATAGGTCAAGTGCTGAACTGATGTAGCTGACAGAACCATTTCCACACCTTGTCTGTGAATACAGTCAGTTCTTGGTGAGTTGATAATAATGTAATCATGTTCTGCAAATGGTTCAGGGATATTCATGTCCCAGTGCGTCTTAGGAACATCTAGTAGATTGAAGAAGGTTTCTAGCTTACCCACATCATTTGAAATTATTATAGTCCATGTAGCAAAGTCTTGTAAAGCAACTCTTTTTTAATTTTTTCATTCTTTTCCCCATGTCATATGATCTCAGCACCATGTCTGACATTGTGTGTGATGGTCCATAGATCGTAATCAATGATTATTCACCACTATCTGCTACTGAAGGGCTGCTGCCCCATTCAGCTAGTTATACTACCATAGAGTTACTCTTATACGTAGTTTAGCCTGCAGCCACATTAATCTCACTCGTAGGAGCCGAGTATTAATTCCCCAGGGGGGGAGGGGGTCTGCAACACATGTTTTTGTTTCAAATATCTTTTTATGTAAGCACTGTGGTGCAGTTTCCTGACTTTGACAACAATTTAAAACTCTTTAGAGTGAACAAAGACTTCGATTCCTGTACTTGACAGTTAACTGACATTGAAGTATGAAAATTAGGATAGCAGAAGTGACAATTCACGATAATGGCCTACCTACTAAATACTGTACAGCAAGTTGAAAAGAATTGCACATATAAGTGTCCACTTGGAAATCCCATTTACACTTCCTGGTGCTCAGTGTGTATTTATACACTGATATGGCTCATGAAACATTACACTTACACTAAGCAATAACAACAGAACATACCTACAATTGCTGCAGAGACCCCAAGCTCAAGTAACATCTCTGCCCCATCTATTTGAAAACAAAAAACAAGATAACAATCTGATGGCATACTGAAATATATAAAGAACATGAAGCTTGACAGTTACATTTTTCTAGCAAACCACAGGAAATGATTGTGTGTTATGTAAGTCCAATGTTTTCGAAAAACCAGATCTTTCAATCCCAATGTAAAATAAAATGAAGATGAAAATACCAGTCTTTATCATGGATAAAAGATGCCATTCTGCTAAAGGACCATTTCATCATAACTATCTTTAGCAAACTTAGTTAGCAAAATGACAGATAAATATGTAAAATCCGAAAAAGGAAGAGTGCTTATGTTCAGCTTTGAGTTAGAGCACTGGCCAAAGGTCTTCGAAGTTCTCCCAAAATCAGGGATGCCAATTAACATTAATAGTTCCCTGTTGTGAAGAAAACAAAACAGAATGTATGGTGAACACCTACCCAGAATTTCTGACTTTATTAATGAACTGTTTTGTTTTGATGCTTTAAGGTCCCACATTTCCAAACTTCAGACTACTATCCTGTCTTTCATCACATAGGGATGATAAATGCTATGTACAAAAACAGCTGATTCCCTACGCTGCCAATCTACCACTATAGTCTGATTAAAACAAAGTTTAATTGTGAAGAAAATTGCAAAACACAGAACAAAACACGGAACAAAACACGTTTTACAATTCACATATGTGAACATAAAATACCCCAATTTTCAACCCTTCCTTATATTGGGTTAACATAACAATACATCAACTTACCTGAAATAAGTTTGGCTGCCACACCCAAAATGCCACCATAAAAGATCATAAGTAAGAGGTTTCCAGTGATCTATGTAAAAATATTATACATAAAGACATAAATCAAACTAAACTGCTTAGATATCCTTTAAATTAATGTTACAAAGCTATAGACTAATTTCTGTAGCAAAGAATATCCATACAATTATACGTATATTCTATTTTACTAATCACAGTTGCATGAGCAAACAGATTAATAGGCATTCAAACATGGCATTGATGCAAGTGCTTTATTAACTAAGATAAAGATAATAAAATAATGGGGCCTAACATGCTCTTCTGGCTCATTGCTTTCAAGTGCCATTACCAGTGCTACGACCATTGGACGCTGACATGAAAGCTTACAACCCCATTACAACCCCATCTGCCATTGCAGTCTCTTGCACATTTTAGTGTTGGATATTCCCAAAGAGTACTGGAACGTTTTATA